>JAWWEQ010000055.1:28213095-28290408 GCA_035583055.1 Torymus tubicola
GAATATTGCCCCAAACAAGTTTAATAAGTGGTTAAAATTTCAAGTCAATAAATTAAAAATTTATTTAGAAAAAAAATGAAAAAGTTTAAACCATATTTTCTTTAATAACAAATGAAAGACTAAAGATAATTAAACTCTAAAAAAAAAGAAATTGTAGGTAATCTGATGACCTTTAAATAAAAATTGATTAAATGAAGTAATATCTACCGTAACGTCCCTAACATATTTCAAAATAAAAGAAAAACAAAATTCAAAATCGGTTTTTGGTTATAAAACCAAAGAAAAACGCACGCACGCACACACACGCGAAAATTTTTTTGCTCAAAAACGACGGATTTTCGTGCCAAAAGTCTTAAAACATGTTTTTTTGTATCAAAATTGGTTTTCACCATTACAAAGCTTCCTCTTTGAGGAAGCAAAAAAAAGTTGTCTAGAGCGCGCGCCTAATATTACTTCAATTTTATATATACATTACATTGAAAGAAAGCTTACCAACATAAGTAATATAATATTACCTTTTTTAAAGTTTAAATGCAAAATATATTTATTCGTTTATAAATTTATAATTAAGTAAAAGAAATTCGGAAATATATGTTATTTTTTCTAAATTAGAAACAAGTAAAAAATTTTGTTTCACACTGAATTTAACGAAATTAACGGACGCATGTAAAAAAAGTTTCGTTTGCGCAATCCCGAATATGCGCGAGAATTTGTAATTCGTAGAAGGATCCTATATGCGCGGCGTCGTCTTGTTATGGTTTTGAAAAAATAAATATTTATATTTAGGAAAATGTCTATTAAACCATTAAGTAAAGAGACAATTAAACTTATTAACAGTACGCAAGTTATTACATCGATTTACAGTGCTATTAAAGAACTCGTAGAAAATTCTCTTGATGCTCAAGCTCAAAACATTGAAGTTAACCTTGTAAGTTGCTACCTACTTTGGTTATATTTTTTAATTGACAGCAATATTTTAATTTCACATTTTATAACAGATTCTCGTAATCTTTTCAGGTGGACAATGGTCTGTCTCTTATTGAGGTTAAAGATAATGGCATTGGTGTTAATAGAGAAGATGCACAGTACATGGCTTTACCATCATATACATCCAAAATTACTAATTTTGATGACTTAGGTAAAATATTTGATAATGAAATCTCGAGTTGTTTTAATGTTGATAACTTGATTTGTATAATTCTATTTTTTATATATTTTTTTTATAGTTGTAATTTAAAATTTTCAATTGCTATGTTTTAATAAACCTAGATTTACTATCAAGTTATGGATTTCGAGGAGAAGGCTTAGCTGCTATATGTCAAGTTTCTGATGTAAAAATTTGTACAAAAACTGAAAAGGATGAAACCATGATATGTCATACTCTAGATTATGAAGGACGTGTCGCTGCTTCAGAATTATCACATGGTTTGACTGGTAACTCAAACTTTAAATTTTACTTAAATAATAAATTTTTATTATAATATTTTTTTATATATTATATTTTTTGAATTAGGAACAACTGTACAAATGAAAAATTTATTTAAGAATATGCCTGTCAGAAGAAATATTTTAAATAATAAAAAAAGAATTAATCAAGAGATTAAAGCTGTAGAAATATTGTTAAAAACTTTTGCTATATGTAAACCTTCAGTTAGAATTCTGTTAAGAGTAAACAGAAATATTGTCTTTACAAAACCTAGTTGTAAGAATACAAATGAAGCTCTTAAAGCTGTTTTAGGTATGCAGATTTTTTCCAAATTAACTTGTATTAAAAAAAGTATTACACAGGTACATTGTCAAATTATTTGAGTAGAATAAAAGTATTTATAATACTAAAAAATAATACCCATTTTTTAGACAGAAATACAGTTATTTATTCCAAAAAAAGATACTAAAGATTGTTCAGAAATATCTCAAGTTGGTATACAATTCTTATGTGTAAATGATAGACCTATCAAATCTAAAGAAATAGAAAAGGTAAAATATTAGAAAAATAAAACAGCATGTACAACTGTTTCCTATATTGAAATTAATCAGTAATATTTTTTTTATTGTATTTTTGCTACTTTACAATTACAATAGAAAATTAACAAAAGGATCTCTGAATATTTTGAGCAAAATTCATCCCACTCCCGAAAATTTATATTCTGTGTTACATTGAAAGTAGATCCTTCGATGCTTGATGTGAACTTGGAACCCAATAAGGATAAAGTTTTTCTTCAAAATGAAGTACTGAAAATATTTATTTGATAAATTATAAATATACCTTTAAATCTAATAATTAAAAAACCTTTATTTTTCAGTCAGTAATATTAACTGAAATAGATAATGCTCTTCTTAATTTTTATGAACTTCAAGATTCTCAATTATCTACACAAAATATTGATGAAAATATTAATAATGAAAACATTATTAATTTAGAAAATGATAATGATATAAGTAAAGAGTGGCAGGCTTGTAAGAAGAGAAAAATTGATTCCCAAAATGAGAATATAAGTGATATCCCCATTCTAAATAAAACTTCAATAAACGTCAAAAAATATACTGGTAAGCTAGATACTTATTTCAAATTTGGTAGGAACTTTTTTCTAATTATACTATATTTTAGATAAAATTTCTATACAGTCAGATAATGATTTTATAAAATCAATTAGTGGTCCAGCATTGAGTGATTCAGATTCGAATGATGGAGATGACAT
This sequence comes from Torymus tubicola, assembly GCA_035583055.1. Lineage (NCBI taxonomy): Eukaryota > Metazoa > Arthropoda > Insecta > Hymenoptera > Torymidae > Torymus > Torymus tubicola. The sequence continues at coordinate 28,215,795 of JAWWEQ010000055.1, forward strand.
CAATAAAAGGTTATTAAACAAAAAGAGTAAGACAGTTGAGCTGATGGACATTGAAGAAAATAAAGAAGAAAATTCAGAAAATTTAGATTTTGCACAAGATGTACAAACAGTAAATGAAGTAGTAGAAGAAACTTTATCTCAACTGCCAAATGTAGATCTTGGAGAAGATTTTAATTGGGAAGATATTATTAATAGTTCTACTTCAAATGCTAAAAATACTAAAACTATTACGAATCAGCAAATAGATAATATTACATGGAGTAAAGGACAAGTACCTGGATTGCAAGTATGTTATTATTATTAAAAATTCTCTTATTTCAAATGAATATTATTCTTAATTAATTTTTTTATATAAATAATAGGGTGGTGTTGCTATTGTCACAAATAATAATGCAAATAATTTGAATCATGAAACAAAACATGAGAATAAATTTAATATTGATGCTGAAGAATCTGCATTATTTGATACTACTCAAGACATTTTACTAATAAATGACAGTGAAGAGCTACCAGCAAATGAAAACATATCTGTTCCCTCATCAAATGAATTTCACTGGGATGTAAATGTGAAAAAAACCAAGAGGACAACTCCAACAAAAATTAATAATAAATTAGATATGCCTTCAAAACTGTCAAGAAAATCATTAAATCTTTCTGTAAGTATCTAATTTTATTTACAGTTTAATATGTAATCAAATATAATAATGATTATTAATTTATGGGTAATAATATACATATCAAAAGGTTGATAAGACACAAACTAAAATTCCATTTGCTGGGGATAATGCTTGTTTAAGCGTAATGGGTCCATCAGCTTTTGCTATGTACTGCGCAACTGAAAGAAATAAAAGTAAGTTTTATAAAAACTATAAAGTTGGATTTTTAAATAAAAGTCATAATTGTATAAATTAAATACATATTGTGTTAATCAATATTATTTTTTTTATTTACTCGAAGTCTTAATATATTTTTTTGTTTTAGTCCTAAAACAGCATCCTGAACTTACACCACCAGAGGTGGCAGTTTATATGAATAAACGATGGAAAGAGTTACCACCAGAAGAGCGTGAATATTATCGTGATCTTGCAAATCAACACAACCTAAATGCCTCCAAATCCTCCTTGACACAAACATTGAAAAAACCAAAATCCCAACCAACCGAAGCTGAGAAAGAAAAAAATAAAAAACAACTTATTAATATGTTAGGAAATATGAAAACAAATAAAACTGAGTTGAAAAATAAAAGTATGATTATGAGAACATTTGTACCATGGAATATAAATTTAGAATTACTAACAACAAAATTAAAAAAGTATGAAAAATGTTATTATTTTATACAAACATAGATGAATAATTTATAAAAATATTCTAATTTAGTCACAGGTTGCAGGATAAAAATGATAAGATTATCATTGGCTCATTAAATTCGTTACTTTGGATTATAAGTTTAACATCTAATCTTTTTATATTTGATGTAAGTGAAGTTCATGCACAACTTGATGTAAAAAACTATGATGTCAGCCAGGTAAAATGAAATTTGTATACAAACAAATGATTAAAAATTTATAAGTTTTTTTATGTTTTAGATCAATGCTGACCATGTTAAAAATCTTATAAATCAATGGTTTGCAAAAGGAGGTGATATGAGTATTTTTCACCCACTCTACTCTACAAAATTATAATTGATTTAAAAACGTACCATAATTGTAAATATTTTTTCATATAAGTACTTAAATTATTTCGTAATATGTGAAACATTTTTTGCTCATTGTTATTTGCGACTGTTATTTTTAAAATAATTTATTAATAATTTTCGAAATGAAAAATTGTATTATAAGTACATAAATAAACTTTATCTATTGTATGTTTGTGTTATGAAAATCTTTAATAAGTCATTTTTTTTCTATAAAAATCATAAATAGCACAATATGTTTTTCACTTATATCAATATTTAAATCTGGTATTGTTTTATCAAAATATAAAAAAAAATTCCGTTATAAAAATTAATATAATCAGGCAATGTATTAGGCTGTGTCTACAATAGAGTGACAAGCGTGATGTCATACTGACACGGACGTTTGTGAATTGTGAGACAATTGTTACAATTTGTGACGGCCTGTGATATCACACGAACTGTAGGGTGGGGGTAATTGCCAACTGTAAAAATGTACACTTCTGACTTTTTGTGCTGTTGATTGTTACCTCCATCCTAAAAAAAGTCAGAAGTAGTACATTTTTACAGTTGCTAATTACCCCCGCCCTACAATTCGTATGATATCACAGGCCGTCAGCTCACAACTGCGCCCGTATGACATCACGCTTGTCACTTTATTGTAGATACAGCCTTATTATTATCATGATTATTTTCAGTAGTAAAAGGACAGTTTGCATGAGCCACTGCAAAAAGTTGTAAATACATAACATAAATTCTGATATACTATAATTATACAATCGTGGCAGACGAATCTGAAAATAAACAAGAAATTCACCTTAGCACGTTGAAACTTATATATTTCATTACTTAAGCTTATTTATTGGATAAACATGGATCATTATAGTGCTCAATTGATGGACGATCTAGTCCTCGAGGCAAAAGGAAGTCCTAAGCCAAATACGTAAGTTCATTTGTCTGAATTACCACCAATTTTGAATTGCATGGTTTTAGGTTAACTTTTAGTAATACTATTCAGATATATTTTTCCATTAATTTTTACAAAAAATTGATTTTTAATAAATATATTTTCTAAGATATTTTTCCATTTTGCTCTATTTTATTTCTATAATTATTATTATTATTAAAATTTAAAGTTTTATTATTTAAAACAAGTATAAATTTTATTTTACTTATAATTTATGATAAAATATTTCTGTAATTTATTTTTAATATTTTTAGATCAAAATCCAATCCAAAAAATATCAACTCCAATACAAAGAGCGCAAGTTTTGTTACTAAAGATAAACCAAAACCTGAATCTAGTTATCGTAGTTTAAAAGTTGAAATGCAAACTTTGAGAATCTCTCAAGAATCAGAAAAACAACTTTATGAAACATTAAAACATATTCATGGATCTGTAAGTAACTTCAATAAATATGCACATATCTATATTTTTTTTACAGTAAATTAAAGTACTTTTATACTATATTTTACAGAGTTTTAAATTAGCCAATCCTTCTGAATTTGAAAATAAAAATACAAATTTAGGAAAACAATATTGGCTTCAACGTGGTAATTTAATAATAAAAGGTGTAACTGATTATTCATCAAAAGATACAGGCCCAAGAACTCATGAACAAATTACAAGAGACTTTGCAATATCAAAACTAGAAACTTATAAGTTTGTTTAATTTTTTCATTTTACTTTTTATGATTCATACTTTAGTCATTTAAAAAGTTATAAAGAATTTAATCATTTTTTTTAACAGTTTTCATCCTTCTCATTGTACTGAAGCTTTAGTCCACACAGAAGGTCATATGGGTAAAGCTTTAGAAATATTATTTTATAAGTATTATGGAATTGAGAATCTGCCAAAACAAGAAAATATAAATGGATTAGATTCAAATGACCTACTTCAGAGAAGAATAGAAGAAAAGGAAGCTTTAGAATCCATTTATGGTGATTCATTTATTGAGAAAATAAAAAATCAAATCTGGATTATTACTGTTAAATTAGATTATTTAGTGGAAAATGAAGAAGATAAAAAAGTGAAAAGAAAACCTAAAGTGCCTTTAAAAGATATTTGTAGATTATATCTTAGTGGTAAGTGTCGATATGGAATAAAATGTAGATTTCTTCATCAGCAACCTGAAACTGAAGCACCATCTAAACCAAAAAAAGATCCTAATTTTACACTAGAAATTAGGTTTCCAGATGGTAAGTAATCACTATTTAGTACATCATTACAAAAATTATAAAAGTCAATTTCATAACTTGTAATTACAGATTCTAAATATCCATATGAACCACCATATTTTTACTTTTATAAAAATGATACCTTTTTCCCAAGATTAGAATGTTTAAGAATAGCAAGAAGATTATACAACGAAGCATTAACATTTTGTGAAGCTGGAATGCCATCAATGTTTTCAATTATTTCTCTCTTAGAAAATGAACAAGAGATAAAATCTTATTTGCAAGAAAATAAAGAATATTTCTTAGATCAAGATGATCCTTTGTTTCCAAAATCTTCAGAACTAGAAAATAGTGGTTCTTCACATTATGAAAAGGGTTCAACAAATAAGAGAAATCATAATCAGATGACAATGGATGATACTATTAAGCAAAATAATGAGATTAAAGCTAAATTTATGGATAAACAAAAAAATCAACAGTATTTGAAAATGAAAGAAGCAAGAAGGAAATTGCCTGCATGGTCAAAAATGAATGAAGTATTAGAAACTATTCATGAAAATCAAGTGACAATTATTTCTGGAGAGACTGGCTGTGGTAAAAGTACACAGGTAGATATTACAAATTTTAAACTTTTTATTTATTTATGAAAAATGTATTTATAGTAAAAAGTTTTAACAAAGAAAGTTTTAAAGATATATATTATTACTAAATGTTTAGGTTCCTCAGTTTATTCTTGATGATTGGATAATCAATATGACTGAAGAGGGTAAGGAGCATGCAGAAATAATCTGTACACAACCTAGGAGAATAAGTGCAATAGGAGTTGCTGAACGCGTGGCTGCTGAGAGAGATGAACGCATTGGAAATACAGTTGGATATTCAATAAGATTAGAAAGTAAAGTATCGAGTTATACAAGGTTGACATTTTGCACAACAGGAATATTGCTTCAAAGGATGTCTAGTGATCCTCAATTAAAATCTGTTACACACATAATAGTTGACGAAGTTCATGAAAGAAGTGCTGAAAGGTAAATTATATGCAAATACATAATGAAAATATTTATTGATATATTCAATTTTATTCATTAATAATTTATTTTACAGTGATTTCTTGTTAATGCTTTTAAAGAAACTTCTACAGCAGAGGCCAAATTTGAAAGTTATCCTTATGAGTGCAACTTTAAAGTCTGATATATTTTCTACTTACTTTGGACAAGTTCCAGTTTTGGACATACCAGGTAGAACTTTTCCTGTTAAACAATTCTTTCTGGAGGATATCTTGGAACTGTCAAATTATGTTCTTGAGGAAAATTCAAAATATACTAGAAAGATAAAGGGTGGATGGGAACATGTTAATATTGAATTGGAAACTGCTGATGCTCAAAGTTTAGCTACTGTATCTCCAAAAAATACGATTTTGGATGAAAATTTGACATTACCACAAATTATGGGGCGATACTCAGGATATTTCAGTTCAACACATAAAACTTTGTATGTGATGGATCATGAAACAATAAATTTTGATTTGATAGAAAATGTTATTGAGTGGATTGTTGATGGACATCATGATCATCCAAGAACTGGTTCTATTTTGGTAAATTTCTTTTTTTTTAATCAATGTAATACTGTTTTGTTTAGATATAAATTTTTAATTATTTTAATTTTAAGGTTTTTTTACCTGGTATTGCTGAGATTATGTCTTTGAAAGATATTCTCTGTGATAATAAAATGCTCTCACCTAAATCTGGAAAATTTCTTATAATACCACTTCATTCATCACTGTCAAGTGAAGATCAAAGTTTAATCTTCAAAAGACCAAAACATGGTGTTCGAAAAATAGTACTTAGCACAAATATTGCTGAAACCTCTGTAACAATAGACGATTGTGTTTTTGTTATTGATACTGGAAAAATGAAAGAAACTAGATTCAATTTTAATCAAAATATGGAAAGTCTTGAAATGTGTTGGGTATCTCGAGCAAATGCACTTCAGCGAAAGGGTCGAGCTGGCCGCGTTACGTCTGGTGTTTGTATTCACCTGTATACATCATATAGGTATTTTTTTTTCTTTGTTTTTCTTTTATTTCTTTAAACTTATTACAATATTAATGTTAATGATTCTTAATTGCAGATTTAACTACAGCTTTTTAGCCCAACCAATTCCAGAAATTTTAAGAATATCTTTAGAACCATTACTTCTTCGTATTAAAATTCTTAACAAAGGCCATAATGTTGATCTTTACAAGACTTTAGGTATTAAAAACTCATTCCCACAAATGACAATTTTATCCATAGAAAAATATTTTTGTTTATATATTAAAAAGGATATTTTAATTGATAATAAATTATTAAATTTTAGATAAATTATTAGAACCACCTGCTCAAGATAGTATTTCTACTGCCATTAAGAGATTACAAGATGTTGGTGCATTCGATCCAGAAGGCATGTTAACTCCATTAGGTCACCACTTAGCAACCTTGCCAGTTGATGTTAGAATAGGAAAATTAATATTATTTGGAGCTATTTTTTGTTGTGTGGATTCAGCTCTAACAATGGCAGCTTGTTTGTCTCATAAAAGTCCATTTGTAACACCATTTAGCAAAAAACATGAGGTGAATGCGAAAAAGAAAGAGTATGCTACTGCTAATTCTGATCAACTGACTACTTTAAAAGCATACAGGGTAATTTTAAAAATAAGTTCCTATTACTGTAAATATTTTTTTATCTTGATACTGATTAATCAATTTTTGTTTTCAGAAATGGATAGAAGTAAGCTCACGTGGTTACCATGCAGGTCAAGCTTTTGCTAATGAGAATTTCTTATCTGTAAAAACACTTCAAACTCTTGCAGACATAAAGCATCAGTTCCTAGAATTATTAATTTCTATTGGTTTTGTTCCTGTTCACGTAAGGAAGCGACCGATGGGACAAGATAAGATACTTGATATCACTGGTCAAGAATTTAATATAAACAACGAAAACTACAATCTCTTACAGGGGTTGCTTTGTGCAGCCTTATACCCTAATATAGTGAAGGTATTTACTCCTGAAAAATCGTTCCAAATTCAATCTTCGGGAGCCATTCCTCGACAACCTAAGCCAGAAGAATTACGATTTCAAACCAAAGAAGATGGAATGGTTAATATTCATCCATCTTCCATTAATTTCAGTGTGGGATATTTTACTAGTCCGTATTTAGTCTTCCAAGAAAAAATTAAAACTAGCAGAATATTTATAAGGGAGGTAACAATGGTACCTATGTTGGCCCTTGTTTTATTTTCTGGATATGGTATAGATATAGAACTCCATAACGAAACTTTTATTCTTTCACTTGGAGATGGATGGATCATGTTTGCTGTAGAATCTCATAGGGTAAAAATAAGAAGTGTTTATGTAATTGTAATTATATAGTTTTATCTAATATTTATTTATTATTTTTAATTTTTTAGGTTGCGCAACTTTTGCAGTATGCTAGAATAGAATTAGTAAAATTATTAGAACAAAAAATGGAAGATCCTCTGTTAAATCTCGTAAATCATCCTCAAGGAAAAAAAATTATAAAAACGATCGTAAATATAATAACAAATGGTTAGATAAAATTAGATTTTTTCAATAAATTAAAAATTTTGTATTGTTTTAATTTATTTTAATATGTTGTTGATATATAATTTATTTTCATCGTTAAAAATTTATAACACAATTTTATAAGAAAAATGTGCCTAAATGTAAATATATAATTGTTATTTTATAAAATTAAATTCTTACGTAAGAATTTAAGAAATATATATTTTTATAACAAAATTTCGTTGTAGGTTTTTTTTAATTCAAATTTTCCTCTTATATATAATATCCTAACCTTACCTCAATAAAGAACTTATAACCTCAAAAACAGAAAGTTTGCATACGGATTATAACTTTACATAAAAAAAGAGAACAAATATAAAATGAAAATTTCATAATTACAAATATTCTATTTATTAATTAAAAATTAATTTGAATTTTACTGTTTAAATAAAGGGTATGTAATGTGCTCATAGCAAGCTGCAAAATATATTAAAATTGACTTGAATCTGTGATTGTGTACTGGTGACTAAAAAACGAATTGATATTGTATGATCATATTTAAAAGAATATTTAAATAAATTCATTTTATACAAAAGAAAAAGTATATGTTTATAAAATAAATAATTATTTTTTAGATACATAAAGAATGTCGATGACAAATTTTATTATTACCAGAGCAATTTCAACTTCATGTGCTCGCTATGGTAAACGTAATTTTCGTAAATTTGAATTGAAAAACAAACGAGGTTCCAAATTATTCAAAGAAATGCAAGCAAAAAATCCACATCCACTTTATCCTATTGATAGTAAGTTAAATTGTCCATTATTTCCCATAGTTTTTTCATTATTTGTTTATTAATTTATTATTTTTAGAACGCGGTGTAAGAAATATAGGATATAATGATGGAAAAAGATTTGTAGAGATAACCGAAATGATCCCAGAATTAATTGTTCCAAATTTGGAAGGTTTTACCTTAAAACCATATGTAACATATAAATCTCAAGATGTTTATCAAGAAAAATTTACACCAAAAAATTTATTTGATGCTGTTTATGCACCAAAGATTTTAAGCGATTTTGAAAATCAGAAGTTAAATTCAAATGGAGAGCCACTCGATCCTAGTCCAGAAGAGAAACTTACTGCAAAAGAAGCAAGGGAGAATGCTAGTAAACCTTGTTCGGATATGTTTACAGCTAAACCAGCACCACCAGGGACACTTTTTCCTACTGAGCCAAGATAAGACTTCATTGCAATTATAATTTTATATATAATACTACTTTTTACAAGTGAAGTATTTATATAAATGTAAGTACGTTAAGATTGTAATATAAAGCAATAAAATATATCATAAATTTTCAAATTACTTATTTTATATCTATATTTTGCATTAAAAATCTAAAAAGACTAATTTTTTATTGTACCAAAATAGAACAATATTATCATGGCTGATGCTATTTTTACGACAAAAATATAATACACAATTTAGAGTATATATAAGATCCAAAACATTTTATTGTGATGTTTTGTTTTAATATTTGCCTGTAAAGAAATTATATCCCATTATTTATGTATACATGTTATGTATATAAATCTGCCATACAAGATGTTTTTATTACAAAAAATTAATTTGCAATATACTATAGAAATAATTTTAAAAAATTTTAAACTTATTCTTATTCATAAAAAGCAATCTTTTGTTAAAAACATAATCAATTATGGAAATCTGTGGCTCCGAGGAATAACGACATAAGTCCATTTTTTTGAAAATCGAGAAAACCTTGGATTTTGTATCTTTAAATGGGTCTCTTTCATTTAAAACTGTCAGTAGTAGCTAAAATATTGCCTTACACCTACAATACACGGAAAACGTAACAACATAAGTCTATTTTTCAAATTTAGTGCGCGGCATAACAACATAAGTCCAGCAATGATTTATTTTATCTAACCAAATTGAAGATAAAAATTATTTTATATAAAATATATACAACAACTAGATAAAATTTATAATTTTACAAACGTTAAGTGCAATCAATTTTTCTCAAAAACGCAAAAAGTGGACTTATGTCGTTATGTCTTGAAGCCACAGAAATAAAAATAAAAATTAGTCTTAAAAATATAAACATAGCAAGTTTTACATCATTTTTTTTCATTAAAATTTTACTGATATTACACTACCTATTTTCCTTTAACATCTACAATTTTTAATCTTTGCTCCTATTTGATTTTTTCTTTTCTTACCTATAGTATATTACGCACCGTGGGAGGAAAAAACCTCGCTTTCGGCTCGGGTGGCAATTTACACGAGATATAGACTGTCCGATTTTACTTCCGTGGAGAGTATACTATTTTTCCTCCCGCCGGGCGAATGTGGTACTTTCGGCCCGGCGGGAGGAAAAAACATTTAAATACAGTATAAGTAGAGATACTTCAACATGACACACACATTTTACTTAGCCCTGTCTTGAGTTTGTTTCTATATCTACAAATTTAAGCTTTAATCATTATAGTTTTATTCTTCAACTCATTAATATTAATAGATTATTGTTATAAACATAAAAAAATATAATCTTACATCTTTGCTCAGAAAATTATAAACTATCTATTAGATTCATATAGGACCCAATTTTATATATCATGTCTTTATTATTGTTTATGAGAAATAATTAAAACCATCTATTTATTCAGTATTTCTGGTAAAATTAAAATATCTTCCAGTTTCCATTTTTAACTTTTTTTCCAACTATAGAAAATGATATACATATAAATCTCTACACTTATATGAAAAGATTTTCACCTTCAGATCTTGCATTTGGTGAAAACTTGTGAATGTCATCTTTTTTTAGTCAAAAAGTGAACACTGATTTTGACTAAATCAGTGTTGGTGTCCATTGCATTCAAAAAAATAAGATAACGAGTTGTTTTTTAACTATATGTAGAAAAAAAGGTATTCATAAACATGTTTATGTAAGTTGATAGTTTAAAAAGTTATAGACAATTTAATTAATAATTTAACAATTTAATTATCTAATGAACAAAAATTTTAAACAGACATTTATTTTATTTTGACTTAAAAAATGAGAATATTAATTTATAAACGTCTTATAATCGCTATTTTTAATTACGATATACTACAATTGAAAGTACTGTGAGTTCCGCGTATAAATAATAATTATGAACCAATAAGTATTTATGTTTCCTGAATATTTATTTGGGGAAAAACACATTTTCATGTCTTCCGTATATGTAAGTACTAACGTTCACAATTTTTTTTAGCGATTCCACATTAGTATTCTCATAAGTTATACTCATTGAAAAATTATGTCGACATCGCACATCCCGTTAAATAACACTATTTTGTAATTCAAAATTCGATAAAGCAAAATAATTAGATGATATGATATGAAGAAATGAAATATACCTAATTTCAGATCTATGTAAATTATGCCGCGGGTAACAATAAATAAAATAATAAAAAGGAATAGGATGTACCATGAGAAATAAGTTGCAAAGTCTTCAGGATCTATGTTGTCTGTATATATTTTATTCAATACATTCTATAATCCATCTGCGTTTACATCGTTCTTAACCATCGCTGGCGTACAGTGCCGCGCACCGAATACACGATCGCATTTTCCTCCTTCTTCTCCCCCAACGTAATTTACAACAACTCTATACGATTTTTCAACATCTCTTCTACATATCTGTCATCGTTCTTGATATGGATCGATAACCTGCTTATATACTGGAAAGTATCCGCACTTTTCTCTCTTTCTGCTTTTCTTCTTCGTTTTCCTCCGTTTGGATTCATATATACGTGGCAAATAGTCACTCTAAAAATGCACCTGCAACTATTGACTACCGAGTTTATATATATATATATATATATATAGATACGATTCTCGCGCCGATGCAAAAAGGATGAGTCCGTTATCACATTTATACGTTATAATTATGTCATTATACAAAAAATCGCCTTCACATTTCGTGAATTGTGTATATATAATTCAAATGCAATCGTTAGTATAATATTATGTGTAGGTAGGATGTCATGTTTACGTGTATGTATAATTTGTATGTATATGTGAAATCTTTGTGTATGCGCAAGTATGGGTGGATCAATGTTATTATTTTAGTTTGTCACTGTTTTAAATTAACAGCTTGTTTACAGCGAAAAACAATTTCATATATGTTTCTTTTCTGATGACATTATAATAGTTTAGACGTACTGTTGCTTAAAACATAGGTTTCATCTAATTCAGCAAATCAATGAAAATTTGTTTAAATATTATACTTATTGCCTTTAGAAATTCTGATGGAACAAAATAAAATCATTTTTAAAATATAAATAAATCGTTGATTTAAAAATCAAAACGAATTCTCACTGCGTTTCAAGCAACAATGCGACTCTGACGGTTAGGCTAAACTTAACAGCTACACATATTGATTCGCTTATCAAAAGATTCTTGAGCGAAATTTGATTGTTTTCATTCCATGCGGCTCGCACTGCGCCCCTTATAGTCCACCTAGACTTCGTTTCTTCTGCTATATTTTTTTTTATTTCGTTTCGTTTTTGATAAAAAATGGCGGAAAAATTGGAATAGAATTTGTTCCGTTTAACATTTTTTTTTCGTAATAATCGTTGTCGGTTGTGCGCGGCCGGTATGTATTGCTTCCCTATATAGTAATTAGTGATTAAGATTCGGTCTCTATTATAGATGCAACGATTAAGCGGTCGGGCTATGCACTCCGCTGAAGGCTCGGCGTTGCAATCCCTGCGACCCTATATTGTCTGGTATTTCATTATGAGACGGATTCGTAAAACATTTCTGGTACAATTTAAAAGTCCTCTAAATAATCGTTTTACCCCTTAAAATTGTTTCGCTAAAAAACTTTCTAATTATAGCTTTTAGTTTATCGCGTAAGTATACTAATCAAAAATTTTTTCTTTAATTACTGATACAATTAATATGCTCACGACAGTTATATGACAAGTAGTAAATTACTGTACAGTTTGTCTGGAAAACTACAAACAAGGAAGCTTTTTTCGGAAGCTAATATACACATGAAAAATTACAACCAATTAATTTTTTTTCGATAATGAATTAATCATTTTCTTCTATGTAGTGGTGTCATAATGAACTAAATAACATACTACGAAGTGGCAAGTTTTCACAATACTTGACGTCGGGATCGCTGCCGCGCCTCTCGACATAGAAAACGGTTAATAAAACTTCTATAATCGCTACATATTTTATCAACTAGGACTTGAAAAATCTAACTACGATTAGTATACACCTATCGTTATTTCGGTACTTATAAAAAGATCATTATTATTTTCCTTCATTGTACACACAGTGCGTGTTCTCACTTCGTCCTAGTATGTAGAGATGCGAGAGAGAGAGAGGGGGGGGGGCAATAACAAAGTCTCTCGCCATAAGATATGAAAGACGAAGATTGTTGCGGATCCAGTCTTACGAGAGCCTTCAAGCAAAAAAGTGGCTCGGAGTGCATTGCCAATCCCTTTTTTTATATTTATACATATATACGCTTACGGTACTCTTTTAATAAATGTGACTTTTTCACCTACTCTTTCGTTTTACATTGTCTATATATCATCAAGGTAATTCTTTTATTTATTATCGTCATTTTTTCATATTTTTTTTCTTTGCATTGTGATATTATACTGGGTACAGTTGCCTCATGTACAGTGGAAGAGATGCTGTATGCATGTATATAGCTGCACGTGTTACGCAACGCTATTTTACAAGCAAACAAAAAATTTTGTGTTCCTCTGCATGGATGCGCGTGATTCTTGATAAAAGTATGCTGTAATGCACATACACACACACTCTCGCACAATCGAACTTCCACTCCGGTGATTCGTGCGTGGGCGGAAGAAATACATGTGGCGTAAGTAGGTCTTGCTGGTACTCGTTTGTTTATTTTGTGGCGAGGAAAGCCACATTTTTTCATCTGTGAAATCTTAAGGTTTCTGGCTTCTAAAATATATTGCACATTACAATTTCGATTTTCATGTTTGCAAGTTTTTTTACACAGACTGACGTAAATAAACCATAAGTTTTGGAGTTTTAAAAAAAACATTTTTCATAAACACGAAGGAAATTTTATATGCCAAATCAAGGTTTTGGATAGTACTATTTCTTTTAGGGAAATTCAAATTATATCAATGTAATTATTAATTTTTATTTTTTTCAGTACCACTTTTCAATGCATCTAAAAGTGAGTCAGTAACGATAGAACCTACAATTTTTATATACCAATATATATAAACAATATCTATATTACAAAGCCTCAAAAATTTGAGTTATTCGATTACTACAAATTGGCAGTATGATATATTAATATCCCTGTAATAAAGGTGAGACGCAGCAACAATAAACGTGCGTATTGTACAAATATATCTGCAGCTCGTCTGATTTTTCTTTTTTCAATCCTTGATTCTTTATTCATACACGTTTTCCATTTATCTGAACTTATTTAGAGAAATCTCTCACTTCCGTAGTCTTTTCCATATTTTTTTTCAACAATCCACTCTCTTAAGATACGATATTATACAATTGTACGCACTTTTTAAGCTCCACTACGATTACCAAATATATTCCATAGTTCATGCTTGATTATAAGACCTTACGCCGCTTGATTCCTTCGATTCTGTGCATAAAAAAGAAGTAAAATAGCAAATGTGACTTCTAGATTTCAATAGAATTTTTAGTAGCTCTATGACGTCAAGTATATAAAAGCTCAATTTAAAAAACTAAAAATCTCATTTCAAAATCTAATATAAGGTGTTTCTTAAAAGTAATATTTAAGAGCTTTCGTAAAAAGAAAAGAATTAAGATTGGAAGATCACATTAGCCACTTTTTTTTAGTGTAATACTGTGCTGCGCAGAGACGAGCAATAGGTGCAGCAAGCGCACTCATCTGAATTGACGACTTATACATCTTCGTATAAAAATGACGATTGTAGCAATTTTTATTGACAGAGCTGTGGTCGGTTTCGTTGAAAAATCTATACAGTAAATTACTTATACAATGTAAGTGAGTATCGAAATGCAAATCCGCAAAGCTTTCGCTTGATAATAAATAATTACGTTTCGTATAATATGCGCAGTTGGGTTTTTGAACTTTGAAAAAGGATGAAAAATGTACCGTGAATTGAGATCAATCGCGAACTTGTAAATCATACATATAAATAGACGTGGAAAAATGTGGTCGTACCAATTTGACTTCGACGATATAATCGAATTTCAATACGACAGATACGCGTTACGAGAAGGTAGGTACTCGACCTTTCCTGTTGTACAAATATATCACATATTCAATTTTGTTTTCTCATTTTCGATAATAATTATAGTGAGGAGACATACGTGCAAATTGGTCAGGAGAAAAGAACAGCTTTTCGGCTCTTTTTCAGAATGTCCAAGAGGAAATGAAAGGTGCGTTTGGTTCTTCGTTTTATTATTTTTTGTTTTCATATATTTGCTCGCCTCCACATTGTGTTCAAGTGCAAGTGTTGAATGTCGCTTGGTGTTGCTCACTTTTTCATGTACATCAGTCTATAATGAAATTGCATATAATTTTTTTTTTCTTCCCTTATAATCGATATACATATATAAGATATCGTTCGTCAGTCGCATTTATATATTAAGGCGCACGTGCTACCACAAGACACTGGACTACCATCGCCTCTCACCTACAATGAATATAATAATTTTTTTTCGAGTTTTTTTAAAGGTTTTTCTTCCTCCTCTGTTATCGTTCAATCTTTCGCGCAGTTTATAATATGCTAAAATGGCAAGATCTCGATTGAGATGGATGCCCAAATACTTAGACTTTAAACTCACAACAGCTGACTCAAAGAACTTTTAAATACTCGTTTTTTCTTTAATGAGTTTTACCCCAACGTGTCAAATATATCATATATTTACAAGGTAATTGCATTATTAAATATTACAAACAAACTCAAGGTCTATAAAACGATTGACGTTTAATTAATTTCGATATGCATTTCACAAAAAAATTCAACATTGCGATTCATACAAAAGTGAGATTTACAAAATTTGTTCAAACAGTCATTACGCAGTGCACCTATATAGAAATATTCCAATAATTCTGCAAAGTCATCGCGTGTGAAAATAAAATAAATCAGGTGATTCCGTAACAGTCGCGATATTCTACTTTCGGTAGAAAGATCATTGCTATAGAGGCATCTGCAAAAACAAGTTACATCTGAAACCTTGGAAAAAAGGAATATCTAAAAGTTGATTGACTCTAATCCCTATACAAACATCAGTCGCGCGGGGCCTCTATGAAGCATCCGCGTCTTCATAATAGACATTTTAATCATCGTCGCAGCCTCGAGTGCCTCGAATATTCGTTCATCTGCACGGCTGCTTTTGCATCAATACAAACAACATTAAAAAGTATATGTCAATGAATCATCGCTGTAACAAAACTATTCGTTCAATATTGTTACAGTATATATATAATATATATACGAGAAAGCATGCGAACAACAAGTGTATATGTAAAAAAAGTCTCTCCTGCAAAACGATTCGAGACACTCAACCCCCAGAACGCTAATGCAATGACACCGTTGGTAGCACGCTACGCCACATGATTTTTATTCCCTATACACATTCTGGAACAATCGTGTGTATCCGAAAGCTAAATATCTATGAAATACATTAACATTGCCTCGCTCCCCGAGCGCGGAGCGAGAAATATTGACGTTCGACGATCAAAATCAGTCGTCTGACTGAACAACGTTTTTTAACATTTTTTTTTCCTCAATTAATTAATAGCGAAGGCCGCTTAGCCTCGTTGATATATATTTTATATACGCTATGTGGTGTGTATAATATACGTGAGCATCCCGAAAAAGCCGGAGCAAACAAGTCTATATAGCGATTAACAAAAGTCGATGGACGATGTCAGTTCCGTCGTCTGTATGTCGATTAGTCATTAAAAGCCAGCTTCTACCGGCTGAGCAAGATTACTGTATATCTTTATCAGAGTTCCATTCAGTTCCAAAAGCTAGGTTATTTTTTTTTCGAGTACCGATATACTGCATATTTATCAAGATTTATTATAGGATCTAAGCTTTTGATTTTCCTTACAGTACGTTAGCTTTTAACATTTGTAATAAATAATACTTACAATAAAACTATTAAATAAGTTCAGCTAAAACTATCCATCCCTGAGCCATCTTCTGCAAAAGTTTAACATCGTAACCTCCCTATACTCGATTTGGGCCGCTACTGCGCCCCCATGCGCTCCCGCTCAGTCGGTAAAAGCTGCATACCACTCTTTCTCCATCAATACCCATCAAAATTCACCAAGAGAGCCGTTATTCTGGCACAACCCTGCGACGAAGCAACCGTCGAACT
The DNA here is from genome assembly GCA_035583055.1 of Torymus tubicola. NCBI lineage: Eukaryota > Metazoa > Arthropoda > Insecta > Hymenoptera > Torymidae > Torymus > Torymus tubicola. Next base: position 28,232,621 of record JAWWEQ010000055.1, read on the forward strand.
CCGTGGCGTTGTTCCGTTCATCACATCACGGGCGTACGAGGGTCCGCCTGGAGCCAGCCGTAGAGGCACCGCTACTGGCGCTACCCGCGCTGCCACCGCTCGCCGTACGCAGTCGTAACGTGCAGTTGGCGAGGGAGGCCCTGATGTCGGGTAGTAGTCATTCCATCGGGTCGCCAGCGCTGTTCTCGAAGATGGTCGAGTGCGGGTTGCTGCTCGTCGGCCAGAGGAATCCGCCCACGCTCCCTGGGGGCAGGTAAGAGGCGCCGCCACTTAAGCCCGACACCTGCGTGCAGTTGTCAGTTTTTGGGTTTTGTTTTCACTTGCTGCGAGCTGTTTTCTTGGGTGTATGCTCGTGTGTGTCGCGGAGTAAGCTGTTGCAAGCTAATCGCGTGGTGCGCTAGTGGTCCGAAAGTGAATTTAGATAAATGCTCTCGAAGAGTTTTTCTTAAAAATTTTGTAAAAAGTAAAGTAATCTTAAAGAGGCAACTTTTATAAAAAAATTCATTGTTGTAGCATGGATATGTTCTACCAATACATTTCTAAGTTCACTTTAGAATATTTTTTCAAAATTTTGCAATAAATATTGGTTTGTTGAGTGCATTACATGTGAATACTTATTTATCTAATATACACATTTAACTGACATTTTCAGGTTAATTAAAATCATTTAAATTTTTTTTTATGAAGATATTTATAATTTAATCCAATAAAAGAATAATATAAAAACTTACCAAGATAAATAACTGAACAATATTATGAACTTGATTTATATTTTTAGAGCTTTTTTAAAATTTTCTTTTTTACTGATGCAAAAAATATATATAGTCTTTGATTATAGCTGTTCCTTTTGTTATTTGGTTAAAAGATATGAAAATAATATTGTTCAGTTAATTAATGTAAAATGTTCAAAATACTCAATAAATATACATAAAAATATATATAGCAATATGAACTAGCAGCGTGCATAATTAGGCAGGATAATAATCATTGCAGTGGCAATAAATAAATTTGTACTCGTGGGTTCAACGAAAAATAATCATTTATTCAAATCAAATGTTGTTTTTAGGAACATAATGCAGGTACTAGAACTATGCAGTGATTTTCATCAACGGTATAAAACACGCGACAAATCTCTCGCACACCTTCGCATTCGATTCGTTTTCTCTCGTTGACTTTGGTAATTATATAAATATTTATACAATATCTGTCCATGTAATCTGCAAAAGAATTTTCTCCGAACGACCTCTGAAAAGTCTGACGGTAACACGGTGCTCTTCTTAAAAAAGATTCGTTTTCGTCTTACGGTATAATACATATATATTTCAACGTTTGTTTTATTTTGTAACTTATTATTACCTATTACGTATATAATAGGCGTAGCTCAAACTATCGGACGTTTTCAATAAAATACTTTTATTTATTAAAACAAAAACAAATGTTGATGTACATAAGCCAAAATACGATAAAATTACGTAAATAATATAATCTTCGATCACAGTATAAAATGTCAAGAAGAAAAAATAATATTTGGCAAATGACATGCGTTTTGTATTTGGTGGCTTTATGTATATATATATAATTAAATATTGCTATACGATGTTTCTCGTAAACTTTCAAATACTTTAATCACTTGCTTACAACTAAATGCTAAAAAAAATGAAATGCTTAATAAGTAAATAATTTAAAGAAATATTTTGCGAAGCGATATTTAAAGACTCTTTGCGTCAATAGAAAATTTACACTTACATTAAATTATTGAATTTTATTCTATAGTGACAGATAATTAATGAATTGAATACTAATTAGTATTTCATTCTATAATACAAATACTTATATGTTTGCGTACTTATTTACAGATGAAAATTATATGCAATAAACATATAATCACTTAAACATATTGGTGTTTGTATTTAATTATTCTAAGTTGTAAATTAAAACGCTTTATGTTCGTGCGAATTTTAAAGCGTTAAATTAATAAAAGTAAATATATAAATTACACAATATTCATTTTATAAAGCATATCACTTTGAGAGAATAAATCTGTGAACAGTTTCTATGACTTTATTATATCTCATGTTTTTGAAATTGCAATATTTTCAAAACATTTTTATCATTTTTGTAAATAGTTTACTAAATCTTTGCGTATTCTTCCTGTTCACACAATAACTTCTACAATCATAAAATGAAATTTAAACTACGTAAAAGATTTATCACTATAGAATAGCATTCCAAGATAAAATCACGCTTACTTTCCATACCAAGTCAATGTCAAGAGAATTGTATAAAAAATCAAAGTAATAAATAATGATGATAAGCATGCTTATTTAAGACTAGAAAGTACTGGATTGGTTAATCTTCTTAAAAGTAACGTTATTATAAAAGTATAAGAGATTTCCAATACTTTATACTCTTGACCTAGTATTACAATTTCAAGATTATAGAAAATTCTACTTTTTGCTACAAAATACGCATGAGCATATATATCCTAATTCTTATGCAGGCTCAATTCTCTTCACATCGCGATAAAAGAGACGATAATAATATACTAAAAACAAAACAGCATGTTGGAAGAAAAATTAAAAAGTATATCCACAATATTCATAATAATGATAATGCTAATAGTAATAATAATAGGTAATATTTTAAAAGCTCGATCATACCGCGGGAAGAAACAAATCCACAACGCGCATCGCATCCATTCATTCTACTCTCGCAATAAAATACTGTGTGTGATTAACAATATCCATACAAATAATAATAATTGTAATAATAATCATATCTAAAGACAATCAAGTATCGTTCACAACGCGTGATGTGTACAGCACAACTCTCTGCGTGTACTCGTGTGTCAATGTGTTTAATGTGTCTCTCTGCATGTGTACTATATGCGTGTCATATATATATCTTTTTCTCTTTCTCGATTTCTCGCAGTGTCTACGAGGTTACCTGCTGGCTCCACAACAGTGTGCGCTCGGCGAGCTGGCAATCAGCGGCAAGCCTAGAGGGCAGACTCTTCCAGCGCTCCTCCTCGCGTTCGCGGCTACTGCCACCGAAATCGTCCTCGAGATGATGATGATGATGGTGATGATGATGCGACGAGAGGCCGTGCGAAAGCGGCTGATGATGCTCGACCAAGCGGCCGCTACCGAGGTGCCCGATAGGACTGTGATGGGGCGACGGCACGCCCGGCAGCAACGGCACAATCTGAGCTCGTTGGGCTAGCTTGTAACTATCCTGGCGCGGCAGATGATCGAGGGTCGAGGCGTTCGAGGCATTCAGCCGCACGGCTGATGAGGAGATGGACGCGGTAGAAGGCGTCGGGCTGCTACCGCCGCCGCTGCCACGGTGGCGATGGAAGAGGCTGCGCTTCTGTTGGAGCATGCGTTGCTGCACGAGAAGCTGCAGCTGCGTACCTGAGTCGACGCTACGTAGTTTGAACTGCGAGGACTGGGATTGCGGCGAGGCAGGCGGTGGGCGTAGGTGCACCAGATCCAAGTGGCCTCGAGCTTTACCGGAGTCTGAAATGCAGAAGAGAAAGATTCTTCATGCTGCACGGTTTTATGGGAATCTTTTTGAGAGTGTCATGGTGTTTGGTGACCTCAAATACAAGTTTTTTTTTAATTTTATCAGAAATGATGCAATACAGGAATAACTGACGTGGGAACTTGAAAGACAAGTTTTGGTAATATAAATCAAGACTCTTTTGAATATTCAATAGAAATTGGTTTTAAGCGTAACCGTACGCTTAATTGATGTAGGTAAATGATCAATAGTAGGTTCAAGGATTTTTAGTTGGAGAATTATTTTTTATGCTTTTTGTAAAACACATGAAAATAGAATTGTATATTTATAGAATAAATAAGCAGATGTCCAAATGAACGTTATTGTAAGTCGAGGAATAGGCATACCATGCAATGATCCGTATTAAAGTTGATTGACCATCGGCACAATAATTATCGTAAAATTCTACTAAAACTTATTGTCAAGAGATGAAAAACAATCTCTACGTTTTATTACTAAATATTAGTAAATTCGAAAATTCTTTCACATAAGGCATCTTAACGAATGGTAAGTACATACAATATAATGAAAGTATTAACAGTAAATGCTATGGATTATTGTTGTTCCAGGAAAAATGATGATTTCGACAAAGCAACGCAACGCAATTTTAATGCAATATCTCCACGAACCTGTTCTCACGCAGCTCACATACTTTCTGTTTATTCTCAAACCGAACAAGTAAATTTCGGAAAATCACCTTGGATGCTCCTCTGCTTGACGACTCTATCGCCACCGCCTTGCTGCGAGAACAGCAGTCTCGGGCCACCGTCGCTGGCACGTCTACCTTGTGCGGCCACCCTGGATATTCGACTGGCCACAGGCGAGGGACTCTTCGGCGGCGGCGGCGTGCACGAGGGTAGACTACTGGTGAAGCAGCTCGAGGTCGTTGTGTAATCAAGCGGACAGCCGGAATCGAAGCTCGACTCGAAGAACTCACTGGAGGAGCTACCGTTGCTGCCACCGTTGTTCACACCACCAAAGATACTAGCAACCCGGCTGCCGTTGATAGCGCCGTTACCATTGGTACTAACTGGGACAACGCCAGGGGCATGTGATTGGTGGTTATTGCGTTCGACGATGGACGAAGGCGATGCTGAGGGTGGCGGTGGCCCAGTGCCACCGCCGCCGCCACTGCCGTCCATAGGCTCGACGAGAATGGGTGAGCTCGACTCGTTGAAATGCTGATGCTGGTAATCGCTTAACCGGCGGTTCACAATCTGGCTGTCAATACGCTGGCTGATATCGCGGTCCAGACCCAGACGATGCTCCTCGAGCTTTATCTGCGCGTCGCGAAGCTCGTCGCCCGACGGTACCTCCTCGAGATCGCCTTCAGCGCTGCAGCAACCCTCGTCCGTTGACGAGCTTGTCGAGCTGAAGCGCTTACCGCTGCGGCCCATTTCCTCGCGACCTCTGTAACAGATAGGGAGACATAATTGTAGCAAAGAGGGCTGCAGGTCATGTCGTGATATAAGTAGGCTGTTTTTTTTTATTTTGTGGATTGTATGTGGGTATTAATAACAGTTTGCGGATTTTTGCAGTAGAAGGAGAGAGCGTGTCAGGTTTTTTTTAGAAAGATGCTTTATCTGTAGTTTTTAATTTTGAAAGAGCGTTCAACATTTATTAATAGCTATTGTTTTAATATAACTTGTAAAGTTTTCAATGTCCTAATTGATTGATTTATTAATGTTGTTTATTCGCACATGTAAGCACTATTTATGTAATTTCGAAATTCATGTAATCAGAAACTCTACGAATTTAGTCAAACATGATACGCTCTCTGCAAGCAAAATTCGTATATAATCAATACTTTGGCGAAGTTGAAAGTCAATGGAGTTGTTAAAAAAGAGTTATAATATATATATACGTGCCGCATTACCAAAAGGCGATGTTCGTTATATCAGCAGATGATGAGCTATATGAGTTATATACATATATATTTTACATGTTAATTACACAGATAGACTGTTTATCAAACTACTAAAACTGACACATTATGATTTCGATCGTTATTATACTGCAGCAACAAACTCAGCGCACAGAGCTGGAGAAGTGTTAATTAAGCGTGAGTATAATATACACAAGTACAAACTACGAGCGGAGCTGAAATTCGATGACGATTGCGAATGAACGATGAAGATAATACTGATGAGCGAACGATGATTATTTCGTAACAAGGTCGAAATATTCTTTTTTTCTTTAACTGCCGTGAAAGTATGTTTCAACGAAAGTTATAGGAAAGCTTCGGCGTTGCTCTAGTTGATGGTCGTCTGAGATAACGATGAGCAAACTGCGCAACAATGTCTTTACGAAAATAAAAATATACAGGGCCAATGCCAAAGATTCTCTGATAATTCTCTGTCAACATAAGATATTGATGATTTCATTTTTACTTTTTATTGTTTAATCAATACTTAAAATACACTAAATAAGCAAACTTTTACTATTCCATTTTATGAGTTATAGTATAAGTACAACCCTGGTAGAAAATTAACCGCATTTTATAGCTAACATAATTAAATAGAAGCAAAAATAGCTAAATTATAATTAAGTATTCTACCAAGGAAGTTTATTAATTTTTTTTTAAATCAGAGATCTTTGAGATAAAATAAAAAATAATTAAATGAAATATTGCACCAACAAACCAGAAAGTCCCAAAAAGCGTCAAATCCAAAAAAGCCTTATATAGATAAAGTTAAAATATAGTTAGATTTTGGTACAAATTCAACCAAAGAATTACAACAACGTTAATTATAAATATGGTTTCGTCAAATTTTTACCAAAAGATGAAAGAGAAGTACAGAATAAAAAGTAAAAATAAAAAGTGAATGACATTAGATAATAATAATAATATTAATCAAGCAATTGGCGTAATCAATGTATCGTAAGAAATCCTCAAAACTTGCAAAATGAAAAACACCGCAATGTACGTTTGAAAACCCCAAAAATGAAACTAAAAAAAATTGATGAATAATACGTAGAATGAGCGCAGAAAAGAAAACGAAAGTATATATATAATATACGCAGAGTAAGAATAAGAAACAAGCATAGGGTTGTCGATCATTAATTAATTTTTGTTTTGTTTGTTTGTTTCAAGTGAAAGAGAGTTTACCAAAAAACTGAAAGAGACAGCCGCGATCTTGCCGCTAATCCGACCTGTCTCTCTGACAAAACTCTGTTTGTGTGTGTGTCACATCCTGATTACAATTTTTCTCAAGTTCGGTCGTGCCGACATCAACGTCCGACTAAGCTATCACTGCAAATAAAAAACCAAAACAAAAAAGATTAAACATAAAACTCCTTCGTCCTCGTTCTCGTTGTCATCATCTCCTTTCGTTCTCCCTCTCCCTCCACCTTCTCTTTCCATATCCTCATTTCTCCCCCTCTTTCTCTCTCTCTCTCTCTCTTTTTTTTAATTTTAATCCCTGATTGATGATGGCGATGTAGCAGTGATGCTTTTGTTCGTTTTCCCACGATGAATGGCGGAAGCGGAAGTTATACAGAGGCGAAGGTGTATAATTGGTATATCTGTGTATTTGTTTGTTGTTTTTTTTTTTGGTGATGATAATCGTGATTTTATGGCTGTTTTGTTCTCAGGAGGTGGTGCAGGTGTGTAGTTGTTGGTACGTGTATTTATATTTGTATTGTGCTCTTTGAAAAACAGACAAATCGACGTTAGTGTAGGTGCTGACAATTAGTGGATATATATATTAGTTGTTAGTAAAAAAGATGAGGACGGGACGTATAAAAAAAAGAACAATTTTTCAAAAGGTGTCCCTCTTTGTGCCAAAAAGGAGATGCGATTATTAAGCGTATATGCAATGCAATGATTAATAGTTTACAAGTACCTCATATCTATATATATATCTATATATATAGAAAGGTCTTCGTTAAATCCATTTTTTTCCTAATAAAAAATCCTTACTTTTTTATTTTTATGATTAAAATATCAAAGGCTTCCGCATGAACAAAAAAAATTTTATTAACCGTATAAAATTTTACACTCGGAAACCCACATTCCCAACGGACTCTATACCAAAATTACTTTTTTCCCATTCGTTTCGAGATACCACGCTCGTTCCGGGAACCAATTTTTTTTGCTACCTTAAGCACACACGAGATTAAATCGCGATTCGGAATCCATTTAACGCGGCTATTTTTAGCGTACGATCGGTACGTTTCGCATACCTATAACTCTTTTTTTTTTTCACCGTGAGCTGTGTGGCGTAGGAGCCACGAGTGTATACGCCAATATTCACGCAACCGGAAAAGTTGTGGATGGTACTTATAAACTATTGATCGCAGTCGTTATATGTGTATTATATATATAATAGTGTTTGTGAGTATGTGTGTGAGAGAGAAATGACTTTATCGGTTACGGAAGCGTGTTCGACGTACCTCGATTTGAATTTCTCGTCCTTCGTTCGGCTTCGATGCTGCTTCAGTCTTTCGAGGAGTAAGAAGTAAATGGCGGCGTGATGATCGTAACTGTTGTTTCTTAATGACTGTAAACAAAGAATTATTTTTTGTCATGTACTTTGTGACACGATTGATAATAAATTGCGTTATAATCTCTTACAAATTAACTGTGACATTATGAACCAAATTAACATTTACTATATAAATCAATAACTTTAAAAATTTTCATTTATTAATTTTTCCGATAGTCTACATTTTAAATATCCATGAAATAAACGAGAAATATTATGCATTTCTTACATCGCGTGTACGGGTGATGTCGATGCCGAGGCTCTGCATGAGCCTGAGTATCTGCTCATTGGGTTCCTGCAATGACGGCGAGATCGTCGGAACGACGGTGCGCACCGCCTCCGTGGCGCCTGCCATCCAACGATGACGCTTTATCTGCGGTATCGTGTAGCGCTTGCCCGGTTCCAGCACTAGCATCTTACGTATCAAGCTCTCGCAGTCTGGAAGCAAACGGCAATAGTCGTCGTTATATGATATGTCTTATAAATTTATCAAGGGTTTAATACAGGAAAATTTATGTGTTAAAAGTTTTTCTCTTACATATTTGCACAGTATTCTAATAGTTACTAATTCTAGTTTCCTACAATTTTAAAAACTAGAGCTATAACTATATTGTAACCTAATTTATATATGTATACAGTATAGAATAAGTCATAGCAAATTATTATAACTGTTTTATCTTCAATATTGTCAAAAATAATTTAAACTTCAACAGAGCTTTCCCCATACTATTACATAACTCTAAATAAAATGTCGTTATTATTACATATAATCCCTATTGCAATTAGACCGAAACGACAATTAAACCGCCGGAATGTTTGAGCTCCTCCCTTTGCGATCCTCGTTATTATGTATACGAGAGCCAGGGACGGGCGATAAGTCGTCCACGGCTTTGTTGATGAAAGATAAGTAACGGCGTCCCAAAGCAAAGAATGTGCAATTCAATCGAGTCTCTTTAATTAATGGCTGATAATACTGCCCGAGCACGCACGCTAAGTACGCGAGCTGCGATTAAGTGTTTAAGCGCGAAATCGCCAAAGCCGCGGGCGTATATATGTACATATATGTATATATAACTACGATACGCCGATAATGTTTTACGAGAATTGCAAACGCCCGCGCGCGTACGAGCCTATGAGTTTGCGCGGTTATTACCGCTGTGTATATACAGTTTGGCACTGTTGGAAAGTCGATAAGATCATGTTATGTGTTGATTAAACGACCGGTTGGGGTGTAATCGAAATCAATCGATCGGTGTAATAATTCTTAATGAGTTGATAAGTCGAGAGGTATACGCTCATGGTTCTTCGTATATCCGCGTTTTCTGTGAAATAACGGTTAATAAAATTCATAACATGTTTTATAAACGCTACCTCGGTCATTTTTTAAAACTGTATACTTTCGAAACTAAGTATAAATCGAACGTTTTTAATTATTAATCATGTCACAGCGAATCAGCGATATTCCAATAGAACCTTGTTTAATACCAATGACGCTCTTACGGATAAACGCTTTTACTTTTTCATTCGTTTGATTTTCACTTAAAACTGAAAATGGCTTTCCTGTGTATATACATATATAACCACGCATATTGTTTACCATAAATTATAAAACTGCGCTCATTGGTCATTCATCTAATTAATGTTAATAAAGTTCATGCGCATATATATTATTTTATTGATAAAAAAAGAGAAGCGTTTTTTTATCTCTCTCTCTCTCTCACCTGTACTCATGAAGTAGGGGATGCGAAAGCGGCCGCTGAGCACGCGGTCGCGCAGCGACTGGAGGGTCGAGCCGTCGAAGGGTAGAGCGCCGCAGACGAGGACGTACAGGACGACCCCCAGACTCTGAAAGCAGAAAGTAAAGGAGCGTGCGCTTTTATTATAAGTACCTTCGTTGTGTGTACACGCTATATACGCGCTGCTTCGAGAGCACTTATCGAACTTGCGTTATATGGAGATATTTTTTTTTTTTAATGTTGATTTTTCTTTTTTATATAAAAAAAGTTGGACAATTTCAAGATATGCAGGTTTTGTGTGTGTGTGTGTGTAAGATGATTGCGTTGGAAAAAGTTGATGCGTGCGTTATATTATTTGACACGCTATATGGCTTTTTTCCTTTAAGCTGTTATTCATTATTCTGAGATATTTATCGCGCTCACATCTTGATATACTTTTTTTGTAACAGACGGGTCCTCGTGACTTTAATTTTCGCGCCTTTGCCAAATTAATTTACATGATGTAATTGAAAATTATTTTTTGTTATAACCTCATGCATCATGCTTATTCGAGATGATTGTCACGTTGAATCGTTTCACTTTACTCGAACTTTTAAGACTCAAATACTCTCTTTCACATTACTCGTGAGACGAAGAAGAAATCCTCGTAAAATCCGCTATTGGGCCGCGTTGAGAAAAAAAGAAAAGAAAAAAAGAGAAAAATCGATTGACGTAACTCCTCGACTTTAACTACCTACTCTCGGTGAATAGCTGAGATTTCTCCAACTTTGAGATTTCGTCTTAAACGGCTACAGTGACGTTATCTGCCTATATACGGACGACGATGAGTCTTCGGCTCTTCCCTCCCACTCCAATGGCTTCTGAAGCAGCGGAAAATTTACGTCCGGAAATTTCGCGTCTCCTTGCGCATCCCGTTTTAATAAGGACGTCAAATTACGATGTCCCGTAGACGCTACGCCAATCAGACGCGCTCGCGTTCTTATCCAATTATGCGCTGTCACATCTTTACAACAAAAAAAAGTTTTTCATATTATCCGATTATTATTAGAGCGTTAAGCGCGTTGCATCTTTTCTTCCGCGCTTCTAATCAGATTACGTTTATAGAAGAATTTTTGTTTTACGAAGAAAAAACCACGATATTTTAGCGGTAAAAAGACACGTCTATCACGCCGTTAATTTAAATAATAAATTTTCTGCCTACACATCTTCTCAATTTGATTATTAATGAGTTTTTAACGAGCATGCGCATATATAATATTAAGATATAGCCGTAATAGAAAACTCAATAATTTCTTTCACGACCTTTAATTAATTTTTTTTTCTTCATTTTGTATCGTTTCAGTGTTAACCAGCTATCACACCACTTTTCAACCTCCATCTTACAAAAAGAAGCAAAAAATAACCACTTACCCAGACGTCGATCTCCGGTCCTGCATAATGCTTGCCACGAAAGACTTCAGGCGCCGCGTATGGTGGACTTCCACACCAAGTACTCAGTCGCTCGCCCGGTGCGAATCTATTACTAAATCCAAAGTCCGCGATTTTCACGCTCATCTGGGCATCGAGTAGAAGGTTCTCAGCCTTGAGATCTCGATGGGCTACGCCTGTCGCGTGACAGTACTCCACAGCCGAGAGGATTTGAGCGAAGGTCGTGCGAGCTCGAGGCTCACCCATGCGACCGTAACGGGCTATGTAGTCGAAGATCTCGCCCCGGCTGGCGTATTCGCATACCTGGAATTCACAAAGGGAGAAGCGATTTGCGAATTATTAAATTTTATAGTAATGTCATTTTTTTTATTTGGGCTGAGAAAATTCGAAGAAAAACGATGCTGGATATATAATTGAGTGATTATGTAATTTTTTTTGTAGTTTTCTTTTTATTTTTTTAGAGTTTGTTTTAGATTGATAAGGATTATCATTAAAAATTCGACGTTAATGTTTTCTCAAGAAAAATCAGCAGTAGTCGCCGGAAATGCATTCCATTAAGATAATTTCGATACACGCGTGAAAGTTAAATAAATCTGGCGCCCAATGTACATCCATTAGAATAGAAAGTACGCCGCGCAACTTACGCGTCATGTGTATTAAACACGGGCCCGATTAGAATTGATTAGATTCGATTTCGATATGCAACGAAGTTTAGAATGGAAAGTAAATTAAAACTGCATTCCCAGCGAGCTCGAAAAATTGCTCATTATAAGTATATATCGCCGTTCGGGCATCTTTGCACGGAGTAAACTTCGCCAGTAAATATATATATATATATACATCTCGATTGAAATTGAAACTTCTTATTTTTCAATTTATACATTGATGTAATATATACATATAAACATACATGTATATATGTAATATACATATAAACAGGAAGCAGCAAAGTAAATTAGCCTCGCCGCGAAGTTAATTTTCCGCGAGCCCACGTGGCGTGAAAAACTTTTTACATTCAACTGTATAGCGGAGCGGCGGCGAGTTTTGAGAGGGCGAAATTCATTATCAGTTTCTCGAAATTCAATCTTCATGCGGAGGGAGAGGGGTGGTAGAAGCTAATAAATCACTTCGCTCGACGCCGCTCGAAAGTTTTCGAATCGTTCGGAGAGAGTGAGAGAGAGACTATCTCATCCCCGGAAATATACCATGAATAGCATGACGGGAAATAGTGAAAACCGTATAACGTCTCGTAATGCCGCCTCGTTACACGCGATAGTTGTACGCTCATTGTATATATATACGTATACCTATGAATCATCGCCATCATTTTTTCGCAGTTGTGTTTTTCTAACTGTAAATCTACGTCGTATATATATATATATAGGAGTAATTTGCTGCAACGTTTCCTTCATTGCTCTTGAAAATGTGATTATATAAATCTACCGAGTAAAAATACTAAAAATTGTAATTGTGTAGACGGCGAGATATATGACTCCATAACGTAAAATACTACGCCACAGTGTATAGCCAACGACGAATTTTGATTAACATATGATTTACAAGCTTTAAACGGCATCTTTAACATTGCAGACATGATTACAACACCGCTGCGAGATTCCGTCAGGATAAATTTATACACGTTACATTAATATGCGGTCACAAAGGTGTAAATAATGCGTTGTATGTATACTGCAAGATGCATCGATGCGCATCACAAAAGCGACGGTTAGATGGAAATAAAACAGTTGTATCGAATGTAAATTCGCCATGCCTAATTTTCATTATTACGTCGCGGTAGTAATTCATGAATGAGGCTCGTCGACCCGCGATAACGCGATGCAATATTCATTTTAAGTTTTACACATAAGTGATTCGCGCGCGGGCGCGTCATACATATTGGGGATAGCGAAGGTAAACAAAAACATGTTTACATGTCGCGCAATTTGAATAGTATATCTTATTAATAAATTAAAAATACAAACGACTTTAGATTATCAATTCATTTAATATTATTAATACGGTTTGTCGAATATATTATAACTTTGTAATCCGTCAGTAGTATAGTATATTTTCGTCAATAAGATTGCGTTATTATTGAATTAATTCTTTATATTATTTAATGAATGTATATAAAGAATTTATTTTCTTTATTTCATTTTAATTATTAAAAGCATTATCCAGGAATGCACTTTCTTCGAAGCACATCTACATTGACTCGATGCGGTAATTGTTTGCAAAAACAAGGCAAAGAAAAACAGATAAAAAGTAAATATAAAGAGTAAACAGCAACAACAATAGCTCACCATATACAGCATGTTCTTCGTTTCCATGACTTGATAAAGCTTGACGATGTGAGGATGCTCCAGTTGCTTCATGATCTCGACCTCGCGGTAAACCTTCTCCAGGTTCGTCGGGTCCAACTGACTCTTGTCAATTATCTTAATGGCCACCTATGCGTGCGCACCCGGGCGAACAGAGAGAAGGACAGAGATAAAACGTCAGAATATAAGCGAGAAAGAAAGAGAGAGAGAGAGAATGAAAAAAAAGGCGAATCGAGGTCGCGAGAGTTACAAGGCGAATCGCGTCAAGAAGGAGGCGGAGGAGGAAGTTTATTTTAACGCGGAACGGTCAAAAAAGTCCGCGTCTGCCAGGCGGAAACTGTTAATTAACGTCACGACGTGGCATACACATACGGTAGCACTTGACGCGATACGCGCGGCCGTGACGCAACGCTTTTCGTTCTCAAAATGATGAGCACTGTGCAAAGTTCGCGAAATGCAAGTCGTCAAAGTAGTGTTTATTTGGTTTCGTTTTTTTCGCTTTTTTTTCTTTCCAAGTTATACAGCCTGCCTGTCAAAACTATATACGCGGTAGTAATTCTTCTCTAAATATTTAAACAAGCCGCAACGCGGTACAACAGAATTGCTTGAGTTATAAACTACAGCTAAATTGTCATTTCTCTGACGTAAAAGTAGAAAAAAAAACATAAGTGACGAACAATTATTGTAATGTCGCCAATCGCAAATGCAGTAGGAGCAAGTTCTATATATATACGTATATATATACACCCACTATTCCCAGCTTTTAAGGTGATTACGTTTTTCAACGAAGAAACACGTCGATCCTCTGCCGCTAACGCGCGCGCATCGCGTGTATATAGTCGCACCGTGCACTGCCGCCAGGGAGTATCATTTTACAATTGACGCGCAGGCGCTCGCACGCGCGCTATAAAACTCTCGGGGCGTGCGCGCGCGCACACGCGCCAATGTAGAAGCGATTATTCAATAAGCAAAGTGAATTGCCCGCGCTACTCTCGCGAGCCAACCAACGCGGCAAATATTTGCCCGGTCATCCGCGCGCAATTATATATGTATATATATATATATATATATATGAGTATGTGTGTGTGTGGTATATATACGTAGGCGTGTATATATAATAACTGCGAGTTGAAGATTCTTGACGTTTAATTAGTTGTAATGTTTCTTGTCTACAAGGAAAATATTAAGAACACTCGCGTAGTGGATATATACATAATATAGGTAAAAACATATAATCGTAGGTACGTGGGTTTTTCTATTTTACGTAATGATGTAGAGGGAAAAAACACGGTGAATGAAACTTTCGCTTTCCGATGTTAAGTTCTTATCGTCACGCGTTGTTGTTTAGATCCTCTCTATATATATATATAACGAATTCTATTCAATGCGTATAATTTAAAGCGCGCTCGTGGCGTTGGAAATCTGTTGCAATGTTAATTTATACGAGATAAATAAAAGTATACGAATTATATTTGTTGATCAAACAAGAGTGTTACGTATAAAAGTAATTTAGGTATATATTCATTCGAAAATCTCGTACCAAAGAACCAATTAATTTTAATCAATACGCATACCTGTATACATATATAACGCCGTTAATTAATATTTGCATTCCCGCGTGCAACGAAAATTCCATCTCATATATGCTCTCGCATATACCATGTATATATACACTCACCTAACTCACATACGTATACATGATGCGTTAGATACACACACACATAGATGAAAGAAAAAACCGCGTGCAAGCTGAACATTTTGTAAACCACCGCAATATCGCGACGGCAGCGGCGGTTGGGTCGTCGCGTATGTATGCGATTTTCCCCCTGTATAGATAAGAGAACCTCGCTCTTTTTACGATTCGTCGACTCACGTGTACAGTGCGCCTCGCCGTTTCAGTTTTATCTATACGTATATAGTGGTAGGTGTACAGGTATAATGAAGGACGAGCTAAGCTGCGTGACCGCACGGCAGCGGCGGTAGTGGCACGTCTCTCTCTTTCTCTCTCTCTCTTCTTTTTACACTGTACAGCTGCTATACGGCCGCGTCCGTGTAATTTAGCTACGTTTTTTTTCTTGAGGGAGAGAGAAAGAGAGAGACGAAGGATGTGCGGGCGTGCTTTTTAGAAACGACGCGGCTCCGTGTATATACATACGTAGGTTGCAATGCGAGTGAAGGACTTTTTTTTGAGGTTTCAGTTGAGGTTGATGTCGGTGGTTTTTATTAGGAGTCTATTGACCCTGGTCTGAATGGTGAATAGGAAGGGGTATAAAAAGCGCTGGCATTCACGGTACGATGGAATTGATTTTGGATCTAAATAGATTTTGATCGGATTCTCTTTTGACGCAGCATTCTAAATGAAAAATCGTTTTATATAAGTATTAGTGATTTTACTCATCTCAAGCTCTTTTAGTATATTTCTTTCCATTTAATACACAGTTTTATCCAAAACGTTCCTTTAATACCACTACTCACGAACTTTCAGGATTTAAAAACTCCATGATTACCGTATTATAAAGCGACCTAATAATAAATTTCGTTTATGTATTTATAGCTACGCTCAAACTTTGCTCTTACGCACACGGAGACAGTCGTTTCGCGCTGGTAAGCTCAAATATATATACCCCCATTATGTTTACATAATGCAAAGTATATATTTGAGGAAAAAAAAAGAATTATGTAAAGTATAACGCGATTTTTAAAATAGCCATCATACACCAGTAGTTCTTCCTCACAAAAATAGTCCGCGACATTTGAGCGAACTCATATATGTATATATACGACCGCTGTGAATATATATATATATATATATATTGTATAAAATTACTCGTGATTTATACGTGACGCCCGTATTACATATATATATATATACACGCGAATTCTTTCCTATATAACGTGTACGCATGTGTGTGTGCGCGCGCGCGCGCTTGTGTGTGTCTATTGACGCATTTCGATGTCATCTATTTACTCGCGGCCAGCAGTTTCCAAAATAGCCGCAGAATTTTTCGCCTAAAAATATACCGTAACTCTCGAAAATAGTGCAGACGCGCAGTAGTATATACGTACGTATACGAGCGATGTCAATCTCGATAAAGGTATATATAAATAATGATATATACTATAAATGCGCAGGAATGTGTCTTACCTCGGTCTTGGTGATGCGATGGCGGGCGAGCTTGACCACGGCAAAGTTGCCCTTGCCTATGGTGCCCTCGATGTCGTAGAAGCCGACGCGCACCTGCTTTTTGGAACCCTGGCCGGCGCCCGCTTCCATGGCTGATACAGTGGCTCATGTAACGCGAAGGGGCTAAGTGCGTACCTGACGAGAGGCTTTACGCTCGCTGTGCGCCGATCACCTGGAACTGTATACAGAAAAGAGTTGTGGTTAACGACAGTGCATACCTTTCTTCTTTAAAGTAATTTTTCTAATTTTTTTTTATAGTATATGGTCAACTACAAAATCGTAATTTTATATTAATTATGTATTGATGTTTTCGATTGAGATAAATTATGGGTAAATGACGGTATTGTAAAAACTTTTATCATTAAATATATATATATACACTTGAAAGCAGTTGATTGCTTCGGGAAGGTAATAGATTGCCGGAAATGGTTCTGTAAAAGCTTTAATGAACTCCGTTCAAAATTTATACCAAACGAATGCATTCGACGCAGAGTGTATGGAAATGCATTCGAATAATTCATTAAGAGTCAATTATTCCAAACGTATATTGCATTTAATGGACTTTCGACAACATTCTTATCGAAACCAGTAAATATTTATCGGTTCATTGAAACAAATAGCGAAAAATTTTCTTTTTATTTAACGAAGTGCGAGAAACTCGCCTTTTAGTGCTCGTTTCGCGTACGCGATTAGTCTTGATTCGTACACTCTATATTCAGAGAAGAACGAAGCATATGTATACGGACCATGTATACTTTTGTAAAGCGAAAAAGTGGATTTCTCACATCCCTGTATAAAAAATTAAGCTTATTATATGAATCTCTTTATCGAAATATACTTACTACCTATCATATAGAGCAAAAAAGCCTTTTTTTATTTATTTATTGAACCAAAGCATTATTCACGTGCAGGTGCTCTATGCTGTGTGTGTGTATATATATTATAACCCACCCCATCATGACGTGTATTATAACGATAACAATTTTAACATCACAATGTTATCCTCTTAAAAGCGCTCGACGACGACGTCAGCTCTTCCGACACTGACAAATCAGCGCGCGAGAAAAAAAGAGAAAGAGCGAGCGAGCGAGCAAACGAACAATGGTTGAATAGAACCGTATGCGCGCGCGCGCGCGCGACAAAGTAGTTTCCTTCTGCTTGAGACAGTGAGCACAAGGTTAAAAACGAGGAACGATTAGACGTAAGCGATAAATGCCTCGTGTTATATGTATACTATATCGTATGTATATATATTCATATACTGACGACATTAATCGCGCGATAAACTTTCAAAGGCGGGCTGTTGTTTCGAATTTTATGTTCCAATGTAATTATTATCATATTGACGGGTTTATTAAAGTCAATTCATTGTTATCAATGTTACATGTCATTTGATTTTGAAAATACATCTGTCGTCACTGCGTCGCACCGTCCGTAAAATATGATAAAATGTTTCCCATATCTATATGCGTTCGCGCGTTTTGTAAAAAAAAGTACCACTTTTAATGTCACCCCCACCCAACGAGGTAAAAAAGCGACTGTCGTTTACTAACCAGTAGTCACCGGCACGGCTTATAGCACAGGTCGTTAATCGCAAAAACCGGCAATTCCGTGCGATTAGCATTTAAAAACTCGTCTCGTCATCGGCTTTCAGTCGAAGCCTCTCCACCGCTTGCGGCTGATGTCGCACGCGCGTCATTATAATAACGCATCGCTCGCGTGTTTCTGCAAGTGTTATACACAATCACGTGTTGGCACTGCTGCAACTCTGCTGCAATCGATATGCGATTTTCCTCGTACATATACTTGTACATATCCTACGCACGTATATAATATACAAGCGAATTCAATATTTATATATAATTCGAACGTTTCGGAAGTGTGTACTACACAACTGCAGAGAGCCTTTGCTCTCGAGAAGAGAAGAGGAAGAGGAGGACCTTGCGGGAAAGAACGAGAAAGTGTCTTATTGGCGTGCAAGGTTATTCCTGATGTATATACACGCGGGGGCATGACGCAAGAGGCGCGCCGTGACGAGCGAGCGCGCACACGCGCGGATAAACCGGTTCGGTTCATTGCGAGCACTTGCGCGCGTATGTATTATATATATACATACGCGGTGACATGTGTATAAGCGTGTGTGATGTATATCAGCGAGAAAGAGAGAGAGAGGACGAATTGTTTAGGAAAATTTTTCGACCTAAGCCTGTAATACATTATATGTATATACGTCTGCGTACGCGTGATGAGAGTTGCGAAAGTTATAATGCGAGTACATGGGGTCGCCGCTGAGATTATTTTTGTGAGAGAACAACTTATACTCCGAGGGAATTGCGGGTTATTTTAGACCGACGGGGAATCATTTCGCAAAGCAATCATATACTGTGTACGTCTCGCAGAAAAGTGGTTATATACCCGAGGAGAGAAGCGCAGTAGGGAAGTTTGTCATTGTGGTATTTAGTGTTGTGATTAAAATCATGACGATTGAAAAAGACGCGTGAGTATGTGTGAATGAAAAATAAAAAGAATGGAATGAGTATTACAACTGAGACTTTTTATATTGCGATGACATAGTTCGCAAGTTTTTATCGCGAATGAATTAACATTGATCGAGGTAGATGTATATCACGATCATTTGTTTACGTATTATGCGATCAAAGTGATATATACGTAAAAATCCAGCGATACTGTATACAGTCCACTGACATCGCGATATAACCCTTGACATACATTTTAATCCTGACGGTTTCATCGTTAATTTCGCATGTTCTCACGTATTTGTCGTATAATTTAAGCTGTTGTTGTCCGCGTGTGGCAAAGTTGTTACTGTTACTGACGGCGGGACAAAATAACAATGACCTCTGAAATATATTCGTCATTAAATTTAAATACAAATTCAAATTAAACATTTTTAATATTCCCTTGTACGTGTAATTTAACGTGACATTACCCCTTCGTCCTACATTTCAGAATTATTGTTGGATATATAAATAATTCTATTTCTTTTTAGGTACACGGAAAATGTCAGTTATCCTTACATATTGACGATTCTCAACTCGTCAGGTGTTAAAATTAACTACAGCGTCGAATAGAATTTGTATCAAAAACATCAGTACTCCGTTACTATTTCCTTATCTCCCTTTTGCATATTTCATCGCGCGACGGTTTCTACTTTATATTTAACTTATTCTCCCACGGCGATACGTTCAACCTACATCCCCCATATCGACACCTCACCTTATACACACACACATATACACAACTCTCTTACGACCCCTTCGCAAAGACTTCAAAAGTTATATGTTTACCCTTCGCGCAGGAATCAGTAGTATATATATAATATACGCCAGCCGCCCACGCGCGCGTACACGCGAAAGAAAAAGAACGAAAAGGTGTGTCGTGTGCCCTTTGTACTTCACGCCAGCGTGAGGACAAAGGATGATGTCCAAGTACGCGGCAAGGTCGTCGTTTCGTAACATTCAAAAGAGGGGAAGAGTATATATAAGAGAGAGGGAGTAAAGTGGATTCTTGTATAGAGACGCGTACGTGCGCATTTGCGAATCGAGAGACGCTCGAGTGTACGTTGGTTCGACGTTGCGACGGAGTAATATAATTGTACGCTGGTAGTAGTTGTTGTTTGCGTTTTTTTTGTAAGCGAGAGGGGTGAATTGATTGTAGTCAGTCTGTCACGAGAGTTTTGAGGATTTGTTATGCAAAATTCATATGTAGTCGAGATAGATTGATTAGTAGTCGTTAAAAAATATGAAGTGTACACAAGAGGGAAGAGACTAATTCTAGTAGTAATATTTGTGCTTAAACCGACAAAAAGAGATTTCGTTTCAGTAAAAGTCAGCTACTTATACTTCAGATTTCAGAATAATATTTGGTTAATTAAACTGGCCTGTCTTCGAATAGATTGAGACATCATTTTTGTTTACAGATCGTGACAAGATATTTCGTAGATCAACAAAAAAGTTTTCAACCCTGTGTAATTAAAATAAATAAGATGCGGACAATATTTTAATGATTTTTTCGTATACGCGATATACATCAAATCAATTATGCTGGAATAAATAAAGAAGGCAAAAAATGAACGCCGTTAACGGTTAGAACTTGAGAACAGTTGATATGACAAATTTCATATCAATTAAAAAAACTCCGATAAAATTATTTTCCTTCTATTCCAGATAGAAATGGAATAAATTTAATCGTATGAAACATATTCAAAATAAAATAAAATTAGATTTAAATCGTTTAAATGAATTAGAATCACATCGATTTCGAAGGTCGAAACCAATGTAAATCATCGTTAAGAGAGCGACTAAGCTATCGAGTTATAATGAGTTAGTGAACTTGTGAATTCGATAGAAAAGCTTGTTGTGTTTTTATTTTGGTAATCTCTCCGTCCGCAATTTCGGACGTTCCGTAACATAGAGTACATAATTATGATGCCGCACCTATTATGATAATCAAACATTTGATCTTGTCTTCCTGTAACATTTTTTATGTATATATGTGACAACTCTGTATGAATAATGGATTCGCAAAGTAAATAATTCCTTGGCACTACTCATTAAAATTGCAAATACGTTTAATTATTAAGTGTTCGTCAGATCAGTCGAGCTTTCTTTTATAATTGAAATTCATACTTCGTGTTAATAAGTTGAAGTCAGTCTGTTGATGTATAAATATTAATACTGCGGTTCAAAGTAATTACAAAAAAATTAAATTAAATTTTTCAATACTCACGTTTTAGTTAGAATTCATATACTTCAATCTGCCGATCGAATGTAAATCACGACTATAAGAATAATGATTTTTTTTTCAAAATATAAATAATATCACACAAATTGATACCAATCATACACCAATTGCATTATAGAAAAATAGATTATTTTAAATTAATAGAAATCGCTAGGAAATATCTGTTTTCAAACGACATACAAGAATGTTAACCTTCAACGTCCTATTTAAAAAAAAAAGTTTTTAATATACATCGTGTGTAAAACTTGATGACATACTTCAATAAATAAACCTACACTACATCAAGCTCCTTATACGTTCATTTCGAAAAAATACGGCTGAATACACACGAATGACAAGATCATTTTAACTTCGTGTAACCGCACAGGTCCATGCGGGGTTAATATCACTATTTCACACTATATAAGTTAAAACGAAAGCTGCAAACAGTTTTAAGTTACATGACCTAGATACATAAAAAAGGAAACAGTATAGTAACCGTACTTATCCCTAGAAATTCATCTTCCTACGTTTGAATCTATTAGCACAGCATTTCATTGATCATTTGTTTTGTTACATTTAAAGTTGAAAGGTTAAAGTATATTAATTATTAGAAGAACTAGTTTAAAAGTAGCTTATTTCACACTTTAAAAAGTATAACGCAGTTCTTTGAATCTTCTTCGTAATTTATATTACATTATTTAGTATATGAGTAAATTCTACCGTACTTTTAACTTTTAATGTTACTGAGTTATATTATTTTACAAATGGAAAGATGCAACGACTTCGACACAAAAGTCATGTTCCAGAGAAAGTTCTCTAAAACTATCCAATAATTTGTAAGGAGATTCAAGAGTAATTATGAAGACTTAATATACATGTTAGAAGTGTATAAATTATAGAATTCTTACGCGTATTTTACGGTAATCATTCATACTATCATCAAATAATGACTATAGTTTTAATTATTTTAGAATTTTCTCTCAAGCATCTTTAATATTCTACTTCTTTAAAAAAAATTATGGTAAAAAGTGGATCTATCCTTTAAATAAAAGTATAACCCAAAAAATAAGTGTAACCGGATTTTCGGAAATATAAAAATGTTATAATATCATCTCAAAAATACCCTATACATTCTTTACTTATGTTTAAGAATCAAAAACGTACTTGACTTATATAACAATAGGCTGCATAAATATTAAAATACCCGTCGGCAATGGTGTAAACTGTTTATGTTTATATTTTAGAAACTTCTTTTGATATATTAAATTTTTATTACCAGTGTAGTCGACAAACGTTCGATATAATTAAATTAAAAAATTGAATTGTTTTAAACGCATGTGTGTTAGTTACATCGATTTGGAGTAGAATTACGTATATACTGCGTTTACTACCTTTTTCCGCATACAGTATATGATTAACTTCTAGAAATAGGTAAAATGTATGAGAAATATGCCTCGATAAAAATTTTTGTATGTGGCGGAAATGAACAGTTATAAACGTACGGTAGAATAATTACTTATGCAATATATTGTGTACAGTGTTATTATCAATGTTTTGTTTTTATCGTTCACTAGATAATTGCTAAAAATTGTTATGAGTAGAATATCGTAAAAAATAGATTTACACGTATATGTGCAATATACTGTACTTTTTTAAAATTGATTTTCGTGAAAGCATTGTTATATTTTTAGAATTTGCAAACAATAGAAAAAAGGAAACCGTAAAAACTGGCGAACCAATCGATTTGAAATGTTCACACATTGTTTTACATGTAAATAGCTTTGTACTCGACTATAAAGCTAGCACTATGCTCAATAAATCTATAACAAAAGCTTGTAAATCGAAAACTGAACCACCCCGTAAAAAGTGTTTGTAAATG
Organism: Torymus tubicola; assembly: GCA_035583055.1. Lineage (NCBI taxonomy): Eukaryota > Metazoa > Arthropoda > Insecta > Hymenoptera > Torymidae > Torymus > Torymus tubicola. The sequence continues at coordinate 28,255,963 of JAWWEQ010000055.1, forward strand.
TTTTCTACGACTACTTTTTCAAACTACATATAAACTGTTGTCTACCATTCGAGTTTTGAAATATTTTACTCTCTTGGCGTGAATTATTGAAATGTCTGTATTAATTAGCGTGTTTAAATTCCAAGCTCTGATGTTTGATACTAAAATATTTACGACATAGGAAATAATGTTTTGTTTAGAGTTTACAAAGCTTGCATATTTTTTCATGATTAAGTTAAACTTATATATATATATATATAAAAAATTAAAAAAAATTAGCAGTTAAAATTACCACCTGACTATATAGCAATATAACTCCTTGCGTACCGACAGCCACACGATTTTTCGTCCTTAAAAAAATCCTCTTCGTTCTTCCTAATCAACCAATCCTCAACCGCTACGATCAACAAAGCTACACTACTGTTCCACCATCCGTATATCCTCCTTCACACCTCTTATACACACGCACACGTACACACGTCCGTCCCACACTTTTCTCTCATTCCCGCACACACGAAATCCAAAAAAAGATCGCGCTACGCACGTCATAAACGCGACAGCCTCTCTGCGTATAGGTATAATGTAGCAGCCAAACTGGCCCGCCCTGACAACGCGACTACGCACGAAAAGTCGCTCCATCGTTTCCGGCTTTTCCTTTACCGTCGCGTAGCGTACCACGAGCATACATGTATATATATGTATATGTATATGTACGTCAGCCCGGCAACAAGTACACGCAGTGAATGTATATATACATATATATGCATGCGTATATACGTATGTATGCTGCAGTGAGGTGCGCTTGCGTGATGACGTCACGCTCGTTGAGGCCTGCGACCTCCTCTCTCACTCACTCTCTCTCTCTCTTTCTCTCTCTCTCTCTCACGGGAAACTCACCGGGTTATCTGTCTCTCTCACTAGTGCGTGTGCGCCTTTTTGTGTATAAGCGTGCGCGTGATGCGTTTCGAGTTTCTTTGTTGCGTGGCGTGAATATATGCAAGCTTTTCAGTGCGAGAGATGTGTATTATATACGTGGCGCGATAATCGCTGATGTATAGTGGTCGCTTCACCTGTTTGACTACGGCAAGGTGTTATAATTGCGCTCGGACGTTTTACTTTTTTTTTCTTTTTATGCAATGGTTAATGTGGCTAGTATATACGTTTTTACAATAAGATTTTGTTTTTTATAATGACGACTTTAATAATAATAAATAAACCTGTATATATTTGTTTGGTATCGGTAAGAAGAAAGCAGTAAACATTGTTTTATTATTAATAGATATATAATGATGCACGATTATTGATGGTAAGTCGCTCTTGTGTTACCAAGGTGTATAGATATATTAACGATAAACATTTTGCAACGAGCGTGAAAATCAATATTCCGCAGGCGCGCGTCATCGATCTTTGTAAAAATACTACTCCTGCCGGCGTAGCTGCGCGTTTCATTATTATAAAGACAATGTAGCGCGCGCGAATATATATGAGTGGTTTAAACAGTGGCTTTCGAAGCGAAAACTCATGCGTATATACATTTACGCGCGTATGGTATATTTGTTCACGCGCGAGTGTATATACCACATGAATTATTAATACCGCGGAAATTCAAAATCGAACTTATCGGCAGGCTTAATCGTATTTTGTTGTTTGTTGTTGCAGGATTCCCATCGTACCGTACAGGTATATATATATATATATATATATATATATATATATAATAACTACGACGAATAATAACTACCACATTATATATATACTCTCTCTCTCTATTTTCTACCTCGTCATTCACCTTGACATTAATGTTAAGAGTACCTGAAGTAGAAAGAGAGAAAAAAAAGGACGAGCCACCACAAAATAAAGTAGATTCTTCATCGAAGGCTAACCGCGCTTTATTAATAGGGTATATACACCGAGATTTTATTTATAAGCCGCGCGTGGTTGATTTCCCGCAAAAATTGGGTCGGACGATCACTTTCCTCGCGTATAAAGTATGTAGGAGCATAGTCCGTGGGGGGTGGTATAATGTTCATTCCCACGCGAGCCGATGAAAATTTCGGTTTGTAGAGATACGCAGAGAGTAAGAATATATATATATCCGACGACTGGTTTATATATATAATGCTAGATGACCATCGCGCGTTGTTCGCATTGTGCAGCGCATTGGCTCGAATCGAAATAAGATTTTCTTGCTATTTTCAGAATATCGGTTCTATTTTAGCTTTTATTTGTTATGAGACCGCGTGCGATTGTATATATAGGTGTGGTCTGGCATCTTTATTTTCAAAAGCATTGTAAATTCGCTGCTGGATGCAAGATTTTACGAAAAAACAGATAGAAAAAAGCGTTGAAAGAGTTATAAGGTGTTTAGCAATACAATTTGTTATTCTCGTCGTAATAATTTATCGCATTAACAGGCCTTAGATCAACAATTGTGTATTCTCATTCAAAAAATAATTTTTCTTTGTAGATATATCATTAAATTTGGTCACATCGCGAACCATGATCAGAAAATTATATAATAAATTGGCTATTTTAACGACAAAAAGTAGGCTTATATTATAATTATTCGTTACTTTGCATTTCACTGATAAATAAGCTTTACCAGTTAATTCTCGGATAATCAGTGGATCTCCAATAAAGGTACATGACTCAAACAATCTATACACACGTGACACATCCATAAGTCTACAAGAACAATAAGTATATATGTAATCTCAATCACAAGTAATACCACACGCAGGCGTTTCACACGTCATTGAACCCGCATACATATAAGCCGATAAAATCATTCCAATGGCCCCCCTGCTGCAATATATATATATATATATATATATATCTACTTTCAGAATCGCCAAATCGATGCGATTCTAACCTGAAAACCCAGCAGCCACTCTATATAGTATGTAATCAGCCCCCATCGGTGCCGCTCGCGCCATTCATCCGAGCTTTAATTCCCCCGCCGAATAATTACCATCCGCTGAACAAAAGCTCCGTCCCTCACTGAAAAATCTCCCGACGTATACACACAGACACACACGTTCATATATACACAAAAGCCCGGCGTTTTTCCGCTTCTACCTACTATACTTATACACATACTCTCCCGGTTAGGTATAGGTACATGTGTCGTCGTCGTCGTCGTCGTGGACGCCACGAGTGGAGGAGTATCGACTTGCGTCGCGGCGCGAGCGAGCGGTAGTTTGTTCCTTTGTCGTGTGCGCATAGCCACGCGGCGACGTTGCCGTTCTCGGGGTGGAAAGATCTCCCAGGGGAACGCTCGACTATATGTTGTGTAGAAGTATAGAGGCTGGAATTTTTGGGGATGATTGTGGGGTACTTGTAGAGTGAATTATTTTGGGGTTTTTTTTCTTGAGGTAGCTGCTGCTGGTGTATGTATATACGATTGAGGAAAGGTTGTGACTGTATATTGCGTTAGGTCATTGTCAAATTTAACCGAGAGTATTACTCTTGTGCTCGTGACTTTTTTGTCTTTTCGTCGTCGCTGTACGGGAAAAGCTTTTGTTGTACAGCAGAGAGTTCCGTGTTTATGAATAAGCGTATGTAAATTAGGCGTTACAAGTGTTTTTTTCTCTTTTCAAAACATTCATGTACATATATATATATATATATATATACAGTCAGCGACGAAGTTTGATAATTTTTAACGATAATTACCAACTTGTACCGCGACACTGTTGTAAATTTATTCGAACATGTGTTATATACTTCCGCGGTCGTTCAATTTTTACGACTCATATTTATGTATATATATTTTCTTTGTATATAAGCGCGCATGAATATATAGTAGTACAATATTTCGATGATGAAATATATTCACTCGCACAGACGGAATCATCTGAACGAGGCTCAGAAACCAATAGATAATTCGCCGAATCGTGACATACACATCCATGCGTATACATATACAACCAGTTGCAATTTCACGTCCCACAGGCGTGTACATATATATACCGACATATCAAAGCTTCCGCGCCCACATATATATACACACGCATTATCATTCAAGGAAACTACCATAGCGGCCAATACCGTGATTTCTGCATAGAACGTGCACTCGCTAATAATCCATTAACCATATAATCCACGCGGGGCGGCAAACGTCCTCCGTATATATATACTGTCACGGTCCAATCAATGCTCTACAGATGCGCGCCCGCACTGCATCGACACTTCAGCGCGCACTGGCAGGGTTGATAATGGGAAATGGGAATGAAATTCAATCAACGATGTCGCCGCATCGTCGCTGTTCATCGTATCAACTTGTACTCGTCGCTTCACTTCCTTTCTTTCTTTTATTTACAGCCGCGCGTCGTCGCGACGCGATGACGTCGAAAATCTGTTGGTAGCGGCGGCACGGGGTGACGTCTTGCAACGATTCGCCGAAGGTTAACAGCTGCGCGCGTGCGGGTGTATATAGATGCAACGTTAATATATATATATATATATATATGTATCGTGGGGCCAAGTATATAGTGTTGAGATTCGATTTTTCGATATGTATATATGTAAGAGGCATTATACCACTGTACTTTCGTCAATTCCGACGTAATAGGTGTGTATAATATGTGCAAAAAGAATGTGCATATATATATATAGGGGGATTTAGAATGGAGCAATGAACGATTAATAATAAATTGTCGAGATGGTTAATAGGTAACGTCGTGGCCAGTTATTTTGTTGTATATATTGACGATATATAACGCATCGCAGATCGCGCTTATCGGGCGAACGAGAACGTATGGGGCGGTAAATTTTACCAGTATACGTTCCAGGAATTAAAAATTTAATTCTATCCGCTTTTACGAAAGGGAGGCGTGAGGGAAATCGAGCGCTGTGAATGATTGATTTTCAATGATACGATGTTCACCGTGATTCTTCGTGATGAAAAAAAAATCGTGAGAGCTAAATTATACAGTTCGACATTATAGATATATTTCCTCAATCAATTGCATCTTTAAGTCGCTCGTTTTAAATCTCCGCAAAGAAGATGAACGTAAAGAGTCGATACGTTACGTTAACAAAGTTATCCACACAAGTTCCGAAAACAAGAGAGCAAATAACGCGACTCATTGGATTTTCTACTTATACAATTAAAAGCCCGACGCGTTGAGATCTCGAACTCACGTATACACCAGCCCGACAAAGACTCACCCCGGAATCTTTGTCCTCTCCCCGGGCATTGCAGCTCAGATAAGTACTCTATATACTTCTCTTCCGTTTAAAAAAAAGAGACAGAGTGTGAAAAAGGCATGCGAGCACATAACTGTTTTTGAGAACGAATTGCACGTGGCGCGTGCATGCGTGCGTGCGAGCTTGCAAGGAGTCTGAAATAATATACCGGGAATGGAATTTCACTCGCGGACGAAAGAATAAACATATACGCCCGCGCGCAAAAGAGGGAGAGAGAGAGAGAGAGAGAAAGAGGAGGGTTATAAATATAACGCGAAGGCGCGAGTTATATGCGGGCGTTAGGATATGTGTGCTGGTGTGTGAATAAATGGTATTGGCAATAACGGAATAAAATTAAAGTGTGGTGTTATATAGAGATTTATATACGTAGGTAAAAAGTATCGCGTGTGAATTTGTGTAAGTGTGAATGCGATATTAATCGTTAGAATTAAGATTATCATATTTTATTATATCAAACGCGCTATTATATCATTCGACGAAAGCTCGCGCATCTTATACCTGCCACACCATCGTTTCTCCTTATTTACACTCATATATAAAGAACAACGAACAATTCCCTTGTAAACCTGAACATATTCCGAGACCGAAACGACGACAGCGTAGTAGTCTTTTCACGGTCGACAACGATATAGTTTACGCGTGAAAGCTCAACGTATACAAGTACAATGAACTCTTCTGCGCGCTCGGACCGCTTGAAAGTTCGTCAAGTACAAAAAGCATTCCGCTCCCGGTAAATCAAAATCCGCTACTGTATATGTATATGTGTACACAGGGCCAAAAGGTTATACCCCTATATATATACCTTGCGTCACCGCGCAGCTGATACACGATAGCTATTACGGGGTGGGTCCAGGGTACGTACATACCTATGTATATTTACAACTCTATGCGTGTTATATATAGCTTTAAATAATGTTATACGCGCGTTTTGTACGTATATAAAGAAAAGCTTGGCGTCAACAAAAATACGTTTGTAAAAATCTACTCCACATCCTCTGCGTGGCGACGAGGACGCTTTTCCTTGAGGTCGTCGCGCATGCAGACCCTTTATACGTTATACGTTAACTATTTATATATATAGAGAGATAAAATGTTACGCTTATATATATGTGTGTATATGTATGTGATGATGCGCGGCCGTACCTGGGGGCAACGATATCTCGCCGCGCTCGCGCGATCGATCCCATCGGTGGCGTGCCGCCGATGTGTGTGTGTCGTCGTCGTCGTTGTCGCAGCTTTCTCGCCTCCTTTATACGTATACAAAGAGCTGGGCTCACACTTTTGTCCTTTTGCAGTTAAACTTCCTCCTAGCCTAAAGGTATATATATATATATACTTCAAATTATCCTCTCCCCTCGTCTCTTCTCTTCTCCAGGGGTACAACACTAGCACTCGCGCGCCGCGGCCATCGCACTCGGCTACTATACTACTACCTCCTCTCTCTCTCTATATATCTCGCTCTCGCTCGCAGCGCTCACGCAGTCTCTCTAAACTCCGGAGCGGCAGCGGCGAGAGGAACGCGGCGACGGTTCGATACCGACTGACGGCGGCTGCGCGCCGCGAGCGAGCGCGAGCGAGAGCGACAAACGCGAGCCAGCCATCTTACAGATAGTATATAGGAGTGGGGGGAGAACTGTGAGAGAGCGAGCGCGTAGTTATATGTATATATATAGGTACGTTGTAGTATGTGTACGTACGCTACTCTACGCTACCGCTACACCCCCGCGCCTGTGTATAATACCTATACTGTATATACGTATATATAATACCAAGCGGGTGCATCAGAGTCGAGGGCGAAGGCTGCAGCGCGCGGGTAACGATGACGTTGGTACGGCCGGTATGTACTATACTCCCACCCTTACTCCGAGCCAATGGAATTATTCGAAAGGGGGTGACCGAGTGGGCTTGTAATCTTCCTGGGTGCGTGTGCTTTTATTATTTTTATTTTTGTTTTTCTCTTTTTTTTTATCGGAGATATGGTGAATACGCGTTGCGTCATGTGGATGAAAAAGCGGAGGCGCAAGATCATGCGGTAAATAGAATCGCTGGGTTTATTAATAAGCTGTGGGTGGTTATATTTAAGTCGCAGGGTTCTGTTATTATTAGCGCAATTTACTTTATTATACATATGCGGGGTTGGGTTTGAGTGCAGACGATGATGATGATGATGGTGTGGGAGTAAGCATGCGTTATGGAACGTGTCAGTGCTGAAGTTTGCGGAATATTGTGGCGAAATTATGCGTTATTGGTGTTATTGATGAGAATTTGTAAACGATAGGTTAAAAGTGATGATTTATTTTATAAAAATTTTATTTAAATAAAATAAATATGAAATAATTCAATTGTGGAAAGAGTATAATAGACAAACAATGTATACATCATTCCCGTAACTGCGACGTTATAACGCGCCTGGGATTATGTATAATCTTTTAATTTGGTAAAATTAATCATACATAATTGACACGAATATATCGACAGAAAGGTTGATTATTATTCGGTATATTCTACCTGTTTTAAACACTTTTAACGAATGTAAATGTAACTAAATCAACCCAAATTTCATCCAATTAAAGATTCGATCGGTTTTCCACATATATACCTTCACATATATATCGAGCCCTCGATGCCCTTAATTATACCAATTAAATCAAAAGAATTAACAAACGTATCGACCTCGACACCACAAAGCACAGCCTAGATACAATCGAATTGGCCCAATCTATATAATACCATCCAGCAAACGCAAGCTTGCACATATCTACCGAGTAGTAACACGGTAAAATCGTCAAGTTTCCCACACGTATGCCGCCTATTTTAGCTCTCGCCGATTTTCAACGCTACCGTGTGTATATATACGACACAACAACGTATAACACATATAATACGCGAGAAAGAATAACTTCCTGACGTGTCCGATTTATGCTTTTGGCAGAGTTTATATTATACCCCATCTCTTTCTTGCTCGCGTGTATCTTACCAAACACGGCAGAGACGAGCGCGCGCTCAGCGCATATACGCCAAAGCTTCTGCTGGCGTAAACGCCCGTATATATACACACACGCGTATAGGTTACCACCCCCGCGCGACGCGAGCTTTCGTATATGCCAAGCGTGGGAGAGGTCAGCTGTCTTGTGCGGTTCGAGGTGCGCTGTATATATAGCAATGATTGCGTGTAGCGCGTGGTATGATTGCTCGTTGGTTTATATCTATATATAACGTGGTGGTGAGAATAAGGGTTATATATATATACGTACATATCCGTGTATAAGTGTTTGGGATTTTTTTTATGGTTATAAGTGGTATTGGATTTGGTTACAACATACAAATACTATTCACTTTCTAAATAAAGGGCAGAATTACCGTCTTGTAGAAAATTTATTATTCAAATGGTGTATATTAATATAAAAATATAACTTTTTTCTTTTTTTTTCTTTAAAGCATTATACAAGATATATGGTTTATATATATAATATATATATATAGCTAGATGAAATAGCATCTCTCAATTGACCCAGAGTAAACCACAAAACGACTTGCACTTCGCAATTGGTTAAACTATATATACGTATGACGAACGTTCGCAGGTCTCTTCTGCGAGATATATTACAAGTTATTATCGTGCATTATGACGTCACTGTATAACCATGACCTTTATAACTAGCGCACCGTCGTCGAACTCTTTTGTTCGCAGCTTCACTTCCGAGGCGAGCACTTTTATTTTCAATTTTTTTTTTATCTTTGTTGTCGATATGCGATTATGTTATTATTGAACAGGCGATTGACAAGACGAGCGTGGAAAAAATATAAGCAAACTATAAAAAATGGTACGGTATATCTAAAAGAAAAAAAATAAAATATTTACGAGTAAATTATTATTTATCTAGCAAATTGATATGATAAAGGTTATTGGAAGAAGTAGGAATGTGAAACTCCTGTGTTGTCATCATCACTTCTGAAAGGATGTTATATAATGAAATCTTTTATTAAAAGAGGGAACGTAAATTATGAAAATAAACGTCTCAGTATATCAGTGGAAAACTCGCAAAATAAATAGATAGAATGTATAAGATAACTAACTATTAAAACGTTGAAATAACGTCTACTTCACATTCTTTTCTTAATAATTACTTAGACATATAATAAAAGCCTTTTCTCTTGATACTTAATTAAACCCTTGTAAATGTACTGTCTTGATTAACACTTAATTGCTGATGATATACAACATAGATATTTACGCGAAATCTCCAAACCACTTCAAATACATTTCACCTGCCTAATCAAATCCTTTTAATTCCCTTCCCAAACGAAGTTACGCAGCAGTGGCAAAGTAAATTTCTCTTACGCTGCGGCTATAAATATGTATATATATATATATAATATCGCTTAATAAACAACACGACCCGAGAGGCATTTTGCCGAAACGAATTCGCACGCGTCAGACAGCCGTTATTAAATCTACCCTCGAGGCCTCAGTCCATCATCCCCCCTCGAGGCTATGGCGCGAAGAAGAAGAAAAAAAATTAACCCAACAACAATGCGCGGAACGAGCAAATAACCAGCACTGACGATTAAAATTCCGTAGGTGGGGGACCCTTTCGCCCTTACGCCCACAGCGACGGCGTCTATCGATCGCCGTGTGGTCTTAAAAAAGAAGTTTAATCGAAAAATCAAGACGGCGAGCCGCGAACGAAAGAGAGAAACAGAGAAAGAGAGAGAGAGAGAGAGAGAGATAGAAGAAAGGTCAGGCCGATTATAAAAAGCAATATCCGCGAGACGGACACGCAGGCGCCGCTAATTTCGCGCGTCACTCGTGTATATAACTCGGTAGTTCGCTATAAGTATACGCTCGCGCGTCAGAGTCGACGTGTGGTTTGGGTGTTGTTGTTTAGATGCAGACGGTGTAAGGGGATTGGAGAATTTTTAATAAAACTTGAGGGATGTGGCAATTGGTTGGCATGCGAACTTACGTACTGAAGCACGTTTTTTCCGCTTGGATACCTGATTATCTAGCATTAAGGAAGATAATGTATATCAAAATTGAGCTTTTAATATAGTTAGATAATTAAAATTATAATTCTTATCTCAGAAATTTCATCTCAAAAATATGTAAAATAGTTATACCTGAAGCACATTTAAGCTCAAGTTGCGTAATATGCACTTTTCATGTGAAGTATCCTAGCGTCGGCTTTTTTCTTCTCTAGACTTTCCGTTTTTCGTATTTTAAATTCAGGAATATTCCACATTTTATTCTGTATTTCTAATTATGTTTTTACCAAGATGAGATTTTCCCGCGATTATTTATGCAAAATGTAAAATCGGGGATTTTCCTCAATTCGAAAGACTATACATTGATACTAGTTATATTGTAGTTCTAAAACCATTCGCTTTACAGTTAACCAATCGTAAAATTAATTTTATCTTATCTTTTTAATGCTATATATAGTATTATATAGTTTAGACGACACAAGTTGTTTTAGGATAATTTTTGTCTACATTTTCATTCAATATTCACAAAGTAATTTTTGTATTCAAAAGAAAAAGTGTATGATGATATGAGAATGTAATATAAAAATTCGACGAATACTAATTTAATAGATGATTTCTTCGGAAGTTGAAAAATTTTTGAATATACTCTGAAATCTGAATTCAAATAATGTTCTACATATTGAATTTTCTTTTCACGAAATCAACTTTAAAAATGTCGATATGTATTACATATTTAAGTGATCTATGGAGTTCCATTTTGATTAAAAAAATATGTTAAATTATTGTAATAATAATATTTACCTTTATACGGAAAAACGTCCACAACTGAAGAATTTAATTATGAAGTTAGATAAAATATAATAGACTTCGATTTTTTTCGTCACTTTGACTGCTGTGATTAATTTTCTCATCGCGATATTGTATTCAGTCAATTTGTCGTCCTCGTCTCAAAGAAACATTCCACACACAATTGCTTTTAAATAGATACATTATTCTAAAACTTTGACTTTTATACTGTTTACATTTAGAAACGACTAAAATATTTATATACTTGCGGTCGTTAGCAAGTAATATTTTTATGGACAAATAAAAAGGTTAATCAGAAAATGACGTGTGTCATTAATTTTCTCGATTTTTTCTGAAAATGTATTTGTATTTTATGATAAATTAGAAAATATTTTTTCTGTTCCAAGAGAAATATTTCATTTATAAACGACAGTAATCAATTCGGGTCAATATCATGCGCCTACAATTTTTCGATATTGAAATGCGTAGTTCAATTTATTCGAAGAAACGTGCATCTTATACGCATCTCAAAAAAAAAACTTCCAGAGCGTGAAGCGCGTATTAGAATGCAGCGACTGTAACTCCGTGGAAACGAAACATAAATAAGATAAACCGCTCGTGTGTCAACTCACGCGGCCCTTACATTCCGTTTTTATGGGCCTCGCTCTGACGTCAATCAGCTCGTGCACACGCGCACGCTTCACGTACTTTTTTCCTACTCCAATTCTTTGTCGAATTCCTTTTTACCAAGACATTTTTCCAGCGGTCTTTAGCGCTGCTCGCCTTTTTATTACATGGCAACCTTTTTTTTTAAACTGTGTTTAAAATACAATTTATTATCCGACGCGATTAGTTCCCGTGACGAATACTGTGACGTCGATGTCAGCAGAGATTGTTCAAGTAAATCAGTTTCTGCGTCAGATTTAGCCTGGTAAATTTTTTTTTTCGAAAAAAAAAATTGTATAAGTTCAAACGAAGTGCTATAATATTTGAAGAATTGAAATAAAAACGTATATATTACTGCAATAAGGAATGATTATTTAAAAAAATACGTAGATATAAAGTTGGATTTTCCATTTGCTAATTTACTTGTGTTCTTCTTTAATCTAAAATTATAAGGAATATACAAGCATAACATAAAAAAAACGTGAGAAATATTGAGAAAATGGTTATGAGTATTTTAAATTACGTAATGAGAAGATAAAATTAAATAGGCAAATCGTGTGTTTGAAGCAATGACGGCCAGGTAATTACATACACATACACTTGCAGAAAGTTCATGTATGAGTTTATACAATGAGAAATAAAGATCAAAAGGAGCGTCGGTCATGCAGTGATGCTTGTTCTTTTAGTTACATAGTCATGCTTTTATTAATAGGAAACGTCACTGTCCAAAGTTCTATGCATCAAAAATATGTTTATATTATTCATGTCTTTTATAAAATTTTTTATAAGCTGCAGAATTTTCTTTATGTCATAGTTAAACAAACTATATTTAAATATAGAACGAATACAGTAATAATATTATGCTTAATAATTTCATCGTCTCCATTGTCACTTTTTAATGTTATTATTTATTTTCATTCGTCAAACGAAAAATACATTTCAAATAATAATTTAATATTAGAATTAAACAATAATAAATATAATTCGTTGGTGATAATTTAAATAAAATGATATCATCTTTAAGTCGAACTTCAAATTTAGAAACTTCCATATTTATTTATTAATATTCAAACTATTATTTTTAAAAAAATATTTAGAATATTTACTATCTTTATAATGCATTTCTTATAAATAAACTAGGTAAACAAGGAAAGACAACACAGTTTGCACGTATATTTATAATAATAAGCTGTAATTAAAATGGAAGCTTACTTATAGAAAGAGGGCACATATTGTACTTTGGTAAATAAAATCTAACGGGGCTTTACGATTTAATTTTGTGCATCTAAAAATGAAGCTTAATCTTTATAATTTTGTTTCATAGGCACTTTATCTTGAATTATGAGCCATCTGAAATGTGCTTTATTTCCTCCACAAAGATTCCCCATTTTAAAATAATTTCTGGGTAGTATAATTGACCATTTTCTTACGCTATTTTATTATCTTGAATTTTAACATTTTTTCCTATTTTGATAATCCTTTTTGCTCGTTTTTACACCCTAAATGCTTGCAAGACGACAGTCAATAATATAGACTACATTTTAGATGACCCATATTTCAAAACAACTTTGAAATATTAGAAGAATTATTAACATTTATTTATTTGTAGATACCAAAAACTGAATTTGAAAACCACATTGAGTTCTTTTTCCCGAAGTGTGTGTGTGCCCATCCATAAGTCACTACACAGTACTTAGCAACTCATATCTTCGTGATACCAGTCAAAAATATTTCCCACTACCATAAATTATAATTTGCTTTAACAGCTTCAAAGCTCCGCTCGTCACCGCGCAGAGCTATCCTTTCGCGGTAGGTCTATAACCAAAGTAGAAACGTGTCACTTTGTTCGAACTGCACGCGCGGCAAACAGCGAGACGTCGTCGCTATAACTTTCCGACGCTCTCTTGCGTCAGACTTCATTGTCGCAAGAGGCGCGCGCTAGCGACGTGTTATATATTATATATATATATATATAGATATATACCTATACGCTTCAGTTATGGGGAGGAAGATAAAAACCGTTTCGGTTCATCACGAAACTGCTCCTCACGAACGACGCGCAATCTTCGTCGAGGCTAATTTGCTTAGCACCTTTCAGGCGGCTAATTGCCAGAAATTTCATTTTTGAGCTGCTGATGAGGTTATCGTCGTCGTACATTATTAAAGTTATTCGTGTGGACGAAAAGGTGCATGAAGTGGGTATGAGGAGGAAACAACACTATATGGGGCATGTCGGTTCGAAGACTTGGTTTTTTCTCAGATAAAGAAGGTGGTTGATCGATAATACATATAGTAATTTTTAGGTAAAATAGAAGATTAACAAAGAGATTACGTTGTATATCGTTCGAACGAATACTAGTATTTGATTTTATTACAAGTTTTATTTTTAGTAATACTTTTATAAATATTTTTTATTGTAGGTTTCATTTAATACTTCTTTTAGCACCTTTCTGCTAATATTTCTTACGAATGGTTGTTGGCGTATTAATTATCAGTTTTGGTGGGTATACTATATCGAAGGTATATGATACACTTCAATGTGTTGGGACGCATAAAATGAAAGTTACAAAGTCGATTTACCAAGAAGACTGGCATGGTAGAAAAGACTTGACAGGGCTTTATGCTCAACCAGCTTGGATTGATGTGATACTTCTAGATGTAAAGTTGACAACGAATATTGTTGTTATCAGAGGTAAAATGTAAACTTTTACTTTAAGGAGTGTAACGTCAACAATATCTTTATTAAATTCTAACATACAAACAGTAATCAATCTTAGTTATAGTTTGGTTTACGACGGTATCAGTATTTATTATATTGCATATATACTTTAATATGTCATACTAAATAAGTATAAAGAGTATTATAAGAAAACGAATAAGAGTACACAATTGACTTTTGATTTAGACGCAAGCTCATACTTAAACTACTTCGCCGTCAGTTAAATTCATAATCCTTCGTCACAACCATATACGCATTTCACGTTCAACTGGTTCAGGTTTACTTTTTTTATCTTACATGCTTTCTAGAAAACAAAGGAAAGCCATGAGGAAACAAGAGAGGACAGTACTACCATGCATATCACAAACCGCACGAGGCACTCGCGAGAATTCAGATGCGCACTGTCTGCGTCGTCATCCGCGGCGATTTACCGCTAAATAGCAGTTCGCTTATACGCGTGCGTGCGTGCGTATATACGGGCGGACAGGCGCGCGCTTCGTCGTCTGACGCAGATCCGATGTGTCCGAGAGCAGCGCTGCCGTAATCAATCATCGCTGATAACCGCGTCTGACTGACCCGCACACGCGCGTGCGTGACGATGACGCCTCGGTTCAAAATTTTCGAAAGCCAACACGCAGCGCTTAAGCTCGTGACCTTCTTTATATGCATATGCAATGAGCGTAGCGTTTGGCTGAATAGTTTCAGTGGGGTTTGAACTTTTTTGTATGGTATTTCGTTATTGATGAGAAGATTTGGTTGGGGAAGATTGCATTGAGAAGGTGAATTTTGTAATAGATGTATGTGTAGATAGATGCTATTTACTCATTGTGTGTATGTAATGAAGATTATAAAATATGATTAAATTCAATGAACGTTATAGTCGTCGTATTTACGTGCCGTGAAGGTTTAAGGAACACCTAATCTTAGTTTGTTTGAATTACTTGATGTGTATATATATATGCTTTGGAAGTCGAAGTTATCTCTGACGTAAACTCAAAGACGCTGGAGAAACAGCTGAGAACAATACAATAGGTACACGTAATTGCTTTGGAGGCTCCGGTATTGTAAATCTCCCTTTAACGTCATAGCTATCATTATCTTTGCGTGCACATTGAGATATAATTCTTATTTATTCATATTCTTTCTGATGTGCATATTATTTGGTACGTAACTATTATCAAGTAGCATAGTAAAATCAATTTTCAATGATAATGTAAGAATCTGTACTCTCTAAAGTTGAATTAGTGAAAGATCCACTAAAGGTTAGTTAAAATTGCTCCACCGAAATAGTAAATATTCACTAATTCTTAGTGGAAATATCCACTATTCAAAATAATGAAACTCCTCTTTTTTAATTAGTGGATAGATCTATGTATTTCCATGACTAAAAATTAGTGAATTCACTAATGTTTCGGTAGAGCAATTTTAACTAATCTTTAGTGGATTTTTCACTAATTCAACTTTAGAGAGTAATATAAAAATAATTTTAGTTAATTTCTTTATTTCAAGTATCTCACTTATTGTTTCTATCAATTAACGTGTTCTTATTGTCAGTTTACACTGACAATTGTTATTAAAGCAGGTACAGTTATCATAGGTTAATAGCTCAAAAATCGATACATTACACAAAATCTAGAATGAAGCTTTCAGTCCCGATGCGCCTGAGGGGACAATATTCTACAGTAAGAAGTCGAAATATGAGGAGCCTGTTGAGTGCAGTGGTACCCGAGAATAGTGGCATTGAATAATGTGATTAGAAATTCGCTCTATATACATATATATATATATATGGAGTGTCGCAAGTTTTGAGGGTCATCGACATGCTGAGCAAATATTCGAATGATAAAAATGTATTTTGCATATATCAAAGTTTTTATGGGCCTGAAATAGCTACGTGACAAAACTTTAGATCTTTTTAAAGATTGGATGTTTATTCTGCTGTATCGGAATTGTAATTATGTTTTCTTTTCGTTTTCATAATCGTATGTTATTTCCGAATATTTGGTGTGCTCATTTTAAATAAGATTGCTAGTGGGCATGGCATTGCTTTAATGGTAATGCTTTTAGAAATCAAGTTTAAAATACAGAATTTGTTTTTCCTCTTCCGAATTAATACATTATTTCGGAAAAGACTGATTAGCTTAGCAAAACCTTTTTTTTCGAAACAGCTACACTGTTAGAAAACTTCCATTTATATAGATATACTGTGTTTACATTTTGAGTTTCCAAATGTACACATTGTATATCTATATATATGGAAGTTTTCTTACAGTGTAGGAATCACGTCTTATAAATCTTAAAAGTTTATGTTCAATACCAAATCTTTTTTTATAAACTCCAAGCCTGTCAATATTCTGGATTAAAGGGCGCGAAAGCTAGTATGTAGTTATAACTTGAAAAATCTTGAATACGAGTCATGAAAAAATAGATTTCATTTCATTTCAAAAGCATCGAAGTGATTTTGAAAAGAGTATTTTCTCTATAGGGCTTCACCTATCTCAATCCCGATTTTTAATTTCTTTATTATTCTATAATATAAGTGCTAAGATTTCAATAAATACAAAGAATTAACAACTTATTCTGATGAAGTTAATCAAGTTCATTTCATGGGGCTACTTTACTGATTAGCTAGATACACGTGTTAATTTAAAATCGTTTCAGCAACTTCAATGTGAGCAAAACTTTCCTTGAAAGGCCTTCTCTTGATGCTGTATATATTCTCAGAGACTATTTGATAACGAACTTTTATACTTAAATAATTTTCAAATAGCATTGCTTTGATTATCAAATGCGATAGTATGTGCGTTTCATATATTCGTTAATTTAACAGTTTACATGAAAATGTATACATCTATTTATGCAGCTCCTGTAATGATCGATAGAAAATAAATTTTCTCAACTAATTTTGAAAGTTAACTTCCAAATTTTAATGACTGAAGGTCAGGGGAAAGGTTACAAAATTTTGATTTTATTTGAAATATTTTGGAAGAAATTTAATCTGTAAATGAATAAAAGTTATTTAAGAATATATTTACTGTGTAATATAAAAAATTGCGTGAATATTCTGGATAAAATATCAAAATAATATTGTCAAAAATTGTAGACAATACTCCACACTACGGTTGTATCAACATCGCCGAAATAGTGTATAATAAGATTTAGTCGTTGATTTAAGAATCAACCTATTTTTTAAACCTGATCTGGTGATAAGCATACATTTTTTAAAGAGTAAATAATAAACAATCAACAGATGCACGTGAAAAGAGTATACTCATAAGAAAGAAATATTTGCACTTGACAATTGCTTTATCAACATTGTGCGACATTCTACGTCATGCACAATGTTTCCATGATGTATCAACGTACGGAGATGTAGCAATTAATAAGATTTGAAAATTTTAGTTTCCAAGTAAGCCATTAATACACTTATCTAACAAATGATTGCAATCTTATGAAATATATTGAGGTTATTTTAAAAAAAAAAGTATTTAGGTTCAAAGGAAATGATGGTTATAGTTATAGTTTTAATACTATTGTTTTTTAAGCAACCAGTAACTTTGATATTTTTCTCTTTTTTATGCACTCATGGATTCATGCAACCTGCACTTTTATTTATTTATTTATTTATTTAAGAAAGGATCAACGAGCAGATGCTCTTTTACAACGGATATAATACAATAGTGTACAATTACTCGATAGGTAGCGCATTGAGTTTGGTGCTATAGTAATAAGTCGCTAAATTCAGTAAACGTTTAAAATTAATAATATTTGTACAATTTTTTAGTTCTGATTCAGTTTCATTCCAGAGTCTCCTGAGCCTATTCACAGTACTATAGAAAGTCGAATTATTTGTAGAAGTGACCTCGATCAGTTCCCTAGGCTGCCTAAGATTATAAGAAAAAGAACGGTGCTGAAACAGATTTACAATGTCCTGGCTATTTATGTTATTATGTAAAGCTTGTCTAACAAAAAGTATGTCATTATAATTATGAGAGGACTTAACAGTTTTTAACTTGAGAGAGCGGGAAATCTCAGAGTAATCATGATCAAAATATTGCATCGGCCTACCAATTTTGTATGAAATAAATCTAAGAAATTTATGTTGAACTGCTTCTAGCTTGTTAATGTCATTTTGACAAAATGTAGACCATATTACTGAGCAATAATTCAATTTAGATAATACTAGGGTTTTATATAAATAAATGATTGGGTCAATCCTTGAGAATTCACGAGTAGACCTAATTACAAAACCAAGCGAATTAAATGCTTTACTGACAGTTTGATCAAGGTGCTCCTTGAACTCGAAAGAACTCTAAAAAGTGACCCCAAGATCACTAATAGACTCCACCCTATCAAGTACAATATTATCAACAATATAATCAAAAACAATAATATTCTTCGCCCTACCAAAACTTATAATTTTACATTTAGTTACGTTCAAATTTAGATAGCTTAACTTAGGCCAAGCCACAATACTGCCCAAATCTCTCTGTAATTTCGAAACCTCTAAAGGAGAGTTTATTACAGAAAAGAGTTTTATATCGCCCGCATAAATAAGAATATTAGCAAATTTTAGCGAGGTTTATAGAGATGTACTAGTCGATGTTCTGTGAAACACCCAACAGGTGCAGAAAATATTCAGAAGAAAGATTTTCTCTTACTTCTAGTATCTTTTGATCCTTTTTCGTCTTCTTGACTGCTTTGTCAGCTACGTTGCAACCATAAAAACTGTATTCATCTTTGGATGCATGTGTGTGCATGCATATCGTATACGCATTCGCATGCGTGCATGCACTTCTTGTTATTAAATAACTAAATCACTATTCCTAAACATAAAAAACTCCGTAGTCTAAAAGAATTAGAAAAAGATATAAAAATTACACTCATCTGCCAATCTTGTACATGATTACAATACACCCTATATCATTAAATTCTGACTTATAATTATCACTTAAAAATACGCCTCCTCTCGCCACTCTGCCCCTTCCTCTACCTCTTATCTGAAAAAACTCGGGCTCTTTTGTAAAGGAATCCTCAAATAGCTAAAGCTACTTCAAAACAAAAAGAAAATACTCTCGGTCGATCCTCTGCTATACTACAACATCGAGTCACGCGCGACAATACTGAACGCTTGCCAAAAAAAAAGAAAGAATTCCGATGGACAGCTATCCGGACACTATATACATATACTCGTCGGTCGTTGCATCAGCTGCTCCCCGCGTGATGACGCGCCGCCGCAGGCCGATGTTTGGCCTGCAATTACGCGCGGCAGGCCGGGCAATTAGCCGCTGCAGTGAGCGCGCTCGCGCAGACGAACGAAAGAACAGCCTCGTGTAGTCTGCGCGTGTGTGTGTGTATGCGGTAGCGTAATACGCGCTACTCGCTCTGACGTCAGAGCTTCCACAGACGCGCGCGAGCGAGCGACGATTGCCCGCAGGGCCGAATCGATCGAGACCTCGCTCTCTCTCTCTCTCTCTCTCTCTGTCGTGCGCGTGCAGCCACGGTCAACTAGAGAGAGAGAGAGAAGAGAAAGAGGGGAACAACAATGATGATGATGATGATGATGCACGGGCGCAGCAGACGGTGGTAGGTTTTTCTTTGCGTCTGCGGGGTTTATGTTTTGTTTTCGTCTTTTTTTGGGGGGGGGGGGGACTTTTTTCGTCTGCGGAAGCTCGATGGATTGTTGTCGTCGCACACAAGGCTGCACGCGACTGCATACGGTAAAGAGTAATGAAGAGAGGTGGACCGAGCTTTTTTTGGGGGGAATACCTGCGTGTCGTGACTGGACTCGTAATCATGGGGAGTGGCGAGGGTGATTTTTGGGAGTGAGTGTAGTTTATGTTCTGTATAGGAGCAGGTTGAATGAAATTGATGACTGAAATTGTGGGTGAGTAAAGAAAAGTGAAATTATTAGATACTGTCGAGAGAAAAAGTTTTAAGGGGGTTCTAAGTGAATATAATTGATTGGAATTTTATGAAATTTGGTGTATTGTTAGAGGATATTGTTAATGCGTTTTTGATAACATTTTTTGGAGCTAGATGGTTTAGGAGAAAAGATATTGAAAATTCCTTTTGACAAGTTTAATGCGGTGTTTAATGGATAATTGGATATTTTATGTCTTTGCCAGTGTTGTACATCATAATCATTGTTCAAATGGGTCTAAATTTTTTGTTGACTAATAAAAGAATGTTATGCATGACGTACGAAAAGTTTATTCATGGCTTATAAAACTGACATTAAATTGATTAGCTGAAATTGAATACAGTTTTCGCATTGTAAAATGTAAGTTCAACAGTTGATGTTTTAACTAATGTTTTCAAATTTTATGTGTTATCTGTTATGAATCAAATTTTTTTTTGCTGTAAGGTAACTAATATTCTCAAATTTCGTAAGTCAAGACATTAATATTCAATATATTTATTATAATTACATATTAGTTTGAAGTATGATTACTTTAATTAAAACTATCTTATCTTTCGTTTTTAATCTAAAATAACGCATTAGAGTCAAATTTTCGGCTAATTTCAAACTTTGAATAATCATAACTTTTTAACTAAATGGTTGACCTGTTTTCATTTAAAGCAGTTGATTCTTCATGATTTGAACTAATAGGACTTTAATTTTTAATTTTCTTTCAAACTTAATATACTCATGTCGATTCATTTGTTGACATAGTGACAATATTTGTTCGTCAACACCACGAGGTGTGATACGGATAATGTCAAAATAGGCTAACATTTCAACAAACATATCTTAAAAAGTAAATAGTATATAGCTTTTAAATTTAGAAGTTACACTCTCTAAAGTTGAATTAGTGAACATTGCTCCACCATTTCAATTAGTCGAAAAAACTACTAATTTATTAGTAAATATTCACTATTTGATTAGTGTTTGTTTTAAACTCCTAATCAAATTAGTAGAAAATACAAATTAAATTAGTAGTTTTAAAAAACTACTGAATGAAATAGTAAATATGCACTAATAAATTAGTAGTTTTTTACACTAATTGAACTTTTGGAGCAATTTTCATTAATTCAACTTTATGGAGTACTTATATTGTCCTTACTTAGGTTTTATTTACCTGTATCTTATTTGAACATGACGAGATACTGTATGGGTTCATTGCATTCTCTGCATCACTATACGATGCCTGTTTTTTTTTTATTTATTTTTCTGTTCCTTATCGAAAATATAGGCAAGTTATTCTATAGTCAACATTTTGAGCGTAAAATCACGTAAAATACCGCATTGAAGTTTTCTGCGGTCTTACCAAAATGCCAGTCCAAATTATTATACGTATTGTTATCTAAATTAGTTTTACTGAAACTTTTAAAAAGTAATTAAATAAATCCATTCTAAGAAATAACTACTTTAAGCTTTACTATACTTGATGAGGTGCAATCCCCCTCAACAATTTGACATAAAAATTGTTGTCGAATCCATTCAACGATTATATCTATATTAATCATGATGAAGTTAATAGAATCAGTAAAGCTTTTTAATTATTATAAATTGTTGCTGATCATTGGCATGCTAATCTTCTATGTAAAATAAACATGTCTGATATACTGAGATATATCAGAATATTTTATTTTTATTAGACTTAATGAATATATATGTATATTTTTTATCTAAAAACAGAATGAAATTTTCTTCAGCGATTTCATTCGGTACATGATGACATTTTGTGACTTTCACATGATGGATAACCACAATACATTTATATTAAAGGTTAAAATTCTCATATGTTTTCATGCGTATCGCTCGTTTCTTCCGCGGCAGCTTTTTAAAACTTCAGCATGCGCACTGATGAATGTGATACATATTTGATGAAACAGCGAGTACTGTCTTCTTTTACATTTTCGACGACATTGATATAGGATCAGCTGTCTTATTTAATATAGTAATATACTCTAATCTTGTTTACTACAAACATTTCACTGATAAGTTATTCTATAAGAAAACGAGAATCTTTCCATAAATGTGTCATTTATTTATGCGAAGAATTGGAATCTTAAAAATATAATTATCGATTCCACACATATAGATAAAATCGGTAACGCATGATTGGACACCAATACCCGTACTAAACTACCAGTTCGCCATTAAAAAATAATCCAATGAAAGCGCGTCGTTCAAACTCTCTGGCGGCCGAATGAAAGAAAAAAAAAGCTCATTAGCTCGCACGCATTCGCAAGCCCAATATTGACCCTACTCTCCCGAGCGGCCGCGTTAATCGCTGTTCACCTGCTGGCGTTTATATACCATAGCGGGTGAAAAACACGGAGAGCTGTGTGAGCGTACACCTAATAATTCCTCGAGTATCTGTTTGGGTATACATATATATACACATACCTACGCGACACATATACGTATATATATATATATATATACTATATACACGTACATATCGTGTGTATATATTCTTATCTCGTATTTGTCCTCGGGTCGATTCGCGTTCTCGTACGTGCAGTGCCGCTCAATAACATTCGGGCCGATCGTATACGGTGGTGGCGGCCGCTATACCTTTATGAACTGTGCGGAGTCGAGAGTAAGAGAGCAAGAGATCCAGACTTAGCACAGATTTTCACGGTCCAAGTTTGCTCGTGGCGCGCCATTACGAGGAGATATTTTATTTCGGGGTAGGTTTCGAGAGGACTTGGAATCGAAGTGGAATTCGATATTTATGTGTGTAATGGTTTGTGTTAATGGTAAAAAAAGGACCGTTAGTTAAAAATATGTTGAAATGTGTTTTAAGCTATTTTGAGTCAAAAGATATGGTTTTATTTTTTTAAATACCGTGTGTACGTATTTCACCCGTGTATATGAATATTTACAAATTTAAGTTTTTGTAAGCTGATTTTCATGAAACAAGATTAATTCTTTATGTCTCATAATCAATAACATTCACAGTTTTTTTTAATTTTTCTTTAAATAAATTTTTGTTTTGTGTCGGTTTTTTGGTTATTAGTATAAAATAACTACCAACGATTGTAAGAGCACATTTTGTCATTGAATTTTTATTAGAACTTTAATGATTACTAATTTTAAAAAAACTTTAATCATTGTCAAATTCTATATTTTAAATTATTATATCTTGTTATTCAACCGATATCAACAGTATTCCTAATCATCAATATGACATCGACACCACGCAAAGACCTATTTCAAAATTTATTTTTCTTTAACTGTATTCAACATTATTAGATGCGCCGTACATCTCACATCTTTATACAACTCTTTCGCAGAAATCCTTATACTATCCAACGTATATCCATAGACCTTGCATTCTCCAACGCGAGTCGTCGCTTCTTCGAATCGAACATATAGAGAAAAATAGAAAAAACATAAACCCAAGTATCTCGATCTCTCTTCTCCGTGCGATGCGCGCGGTCTGTTACGACACACCAACATGCGCAATGTGCATTATACAAACATTTCTCCGCATCACGATCCACATGATGCAGTGCGCGTGTGCGTTGCTCGCTCGATCGGTTCCTTGGTATTTATATATGTATATATGAATATGCGCGAGATGTCATTCATTAATGCCCGGGGTGCTATTTTGTTCGTTAGAACGAGTGAGCGATGTAGGGTAGGAGAAAGGGGTTTTTTTATGTGCGCGTGTGTGGGTTTGTTATATACGTCCAGACGGCAGGTATTTAGAGCGCAGATGGATATCTTTTTTGTGGTGCGCTTGAGAGTGGGCCGTGATGTTTTCTTTTGTTCCCCTTTCGATGGCTGGCTAGTAGATTTTTTTGTCGTGACGAGGGGTTTTGTTATTGAAGAATAAGGATTTTCGATTTTATTGTTAAGAGAATAGAGATTCGTTGCTTTGGCTTTGATGGAAGTTCGAAGTAATTCCTGTTTGTTGCGGACATTTATTGTTTGGTTGTTGATTTGTTATTATTATGTAAAAAGAAAACATTATTGAGTCTTTGTAAGTGTTTTATGTAGTTGTCACATATATGTTCCATCATAAATAATGAACCATGCTTATCAATTAAAAAGAAGTAGTTTATGCGATGAACTAGCTCTCGCATATTCTGATATATTTCGGTTCGTTGAAATCGAATACGACCGGTTTTGGCAGTGTACGTTAGCATTTCAAGACATTGCGTATACTCTGAAAGTTTTGAGATATCTACAATCAGGTCTCCTTTAAAATCTAATGTCTTAAAATTTTGATTTATTATAATTTTCCGAAGAAGAAAAATTCTCTTTTGGTGATTTAAAATTGATTAATTCTCTGATAGAAAGCTAGTACTGTATAACATTAATAGCCAACTGATTAAAAAAAAATTTTTTGAGCTTGGTACGAAGATATCTTAAAATTTCTAGAATAAGTGATCTCGGTCTTAAAGCCCTGACATGTAGTAAGGTTATAATCGGTTTCAACTAGTTTAAATACATGAAAATATATCTAGCGAACAAACAATTTTTTTTTATTTTGTGGTCACATGTAATAATAGTATTCAACTTTTAAATTAAAAATTGCTTTCTATAGAAAAGTAAAATTTAAATGAGGGACATAGAAAGAATATTTTTATATCTTTTTTATTTTAAGATTATATAATACTCTATTATTGAAATTAAATGGTATTTATTAGATACTTGTCAATTGTCAGAGTAATGTTAGTATTTAATGAAATCCAGAATTATATTCAGATATTCAATTTTTAGTTTTGATTTTTTTATTTGATTTTTAGTTTTTGATATACACAGATTAATTTTAACTAATTACATAGCGATCTCGATAATAATATAATATTGAGTCATAATATTATTGATTTATATTATATTATATTATATTAATTGATTTCTTGATTTTAATGTACCTTGTATTTGTAAGAGTTCATTAATAAATGGTAAATAATAGGTTATTACTCATTTCTTAATATACTTTTTCATTCGTTATTTTGATAATGATACAGTGTTACGGAAAAATAGTTTAGGCTGATAAACAAGGCATTGTATTTCGGTAGAAAGCAATACAATTATAAAAAGAAATTGAATTTCACGGACGAATATAGCGATGGTGACAAGTTCAAAGATCGGTCAAGGCGGCTAAACTGTAGCGCGGTTATACAAAGGTATGAAAGTTTACGCCTGAGTGGTAAACTTAATTTCGTATAATATAATATACATGTAGCAAAATTTGATATTAGATCGTGCGTGCACCAGATGATGCCTTTTATTAATTTTTAGTTTTTATAATGAATATAAGTATATAAAAAATAATGTAATGATGAAAGCATAAGAAAAAGAGCATTATTTCATTTTCATGCAAAATTCATAGTAATTTAGATAAAAAAATTTTCGCTTATTAAATAATCATAATTACTGGAATAAAGAACAAAGTAATTAGTGACGTGAACACTTAGAGCTTTCCTATTGAGAAAACTTTCCTACACAATAAAATTGCTATTTCTGCAACACTCCTTTTTCCAATTAATATCGAATAAAATTGAAGAAGCGTAAGAGACTGATAGAAGGATATATTGCTCGATAAGAGATAGACAGTTTTGCGTCAAACGAATCTCTCAACAAAGTATTTCAAGTGCCTCGAGCGTCATTTTCAAATCATGAGTGATAATCTTTATCTAATTATAAATAAGACCATCTTAAGCCTTTAACGATAAGCTTTATATTTTTTTCGAGATTAACGAGTCTGATATAAGCAAATCGAGAGTAAATTTTATCACCTTTTTACGGAATGTGTCGAAAGCTTTACGTCAATTGCAGCTGAAAAATTCTTCATTGTTATGTGCACGTTGCGATTAATTCTCTACGATAAGTTCTATTTAAGAAAAAACTTTATAAATTTGAATCCTCAGAAAAAATATATGTTTATCCAAAATCTCAACTCCGAAGCATCATACGCACACATTTGCAGGCCATAAAACCAGCGTATCGTCGCGTCGCGCGTGCACGTATACTAAAACCAAGCTAAAACTCTCAACCATAAACAATCCCTCGATAACGTTATACGATTCATGTACGCTACATAGCACGACGCGTGTGTGCGTATAAAGCGCCACGACGCGACGCTGCAGACGCCGAGATCACTGCGGCTGCAGCCGTTTCTAACAACCTTCGCGATTCGTCAAGCGATTTATCAAGTTCAGTAGTTTGCATCGTGACTCTTGCGTAACTGCGCATGGAGCGCGTGTATGTATATATGTACACATTCGAAAACAAACAGAAAGACGATCATATCCACGCGGAGAGTTTGCGAAAGCGCTGTCGAATTTCGTTATGTACGCGTGCGCGCGTGTAGAGCGCGTGTGTATTGTCGTTTTTAGAAAGTGTTTATGTGTATATACGGATGTTTAGGAGATTCGCGAAGAGAGAGAGAGAGAGAGAGAGAGAGAGAGAGAGAGCAAGACCTTGATCTCGATAAGGCTACCGAGCGAGCGACGCAGTGTAATTATTCGTAAATAAGAAGATGCCTTGTGTATGCTACGAGGAAGATAAATATTACGTAATACGGGATGAATTATACATTCGAGAGTGTGCGCTTTAACGTTAGATGTATAATGTAGACGTATAGGGGATATAATATCGGCGTGGTTTCGGGGTGAAGGATAACAGATTGTACACTGTTCATGAGAAAAATTAAATTATGAGTAAGAATGATATACATAATGGTGTTGTAGTGGTTCATTTTTTTTAGTGATTCGATGATATTATGGGTATTTATATTACGTTGGATTTTATTTTTTCCATAACTCTTTGCCATAGAGAAATATAAATTTTAATTAACAAAATATTGACAGGCATATTACAATTTGCTCTCAAAAATGTATAATAAGAATATAATAAAATTTAACCTATATTACAGTATAGCGTAACACAGGCGCGCACAGATAAAATCTATATAAAACTCCACACGAGTTCCCGTTTCCAGTCGAGTCCTTCTCGGCTGGCGCTAAAGGACGCGCCAAGTAGAACAATCCGACTAAGACGCGGCACGGCAACGTTGTATATATGTACACATCATACCTGACGCTGTAAAGTGACACGAAGCCTATCCCCATGGCCATCGGCCGTGATTAATCGCCACTCGGTTGCGAACTGTCGATCGCTTCATCTCGCTCCGATCTCAATTATTAATAGCGACAGTTCTCTTCCACCTGTCGGGGTTAATTTATGTTTACGTTTTGCTCTCGACTCACTGCTAGTATTACGTGTATACTTGAGACTAATAATAATAATCTATTTAGCGCGAAGTAAAGGTCCGCCTTTTTCTCTCACTGTCTCTCTTACTCGAGACTAATGAGTATTCATTAGTTCCGGGGAGTTAATGTGGGTGGGTGTTATGGACGTTGAAGTATTTTTTTATATATAGTATTTGCTTTGTTAATAATGGGTTGCATTTTTCGAGAAAGCCGTTATGGCGAGTGTTGGGATGTCTGTGTTTATTGGGGGGGGGGGGGGGAAGTGTACTGCTGATACTATATCGAATATTTATTCAATTTACGTTTGACCATCTGAAGAGTCGATTTCAATTACGTCAATATACAGTTTTATCTGATGGCGTCTTTTTCTTCATTCGTCATAAAGAAGATTATCGCAATTGATATTAGTGCATTTTATATAGATTTTGATCTTTCGAGCATGTAATCAAAGATTGTATTTTTACAATTGAACTTTCTGATGAAATAATAAAGAAAGATTTTAAAAAGTTAAGGGTACTTAACCTTTTGTGCCGTAGGGGTTCTGTAGGATCCATTTTGTTCAAGATGATGTAAAAAAATTAAAATTGAATAATTTCTTGAACCTATCCATTTAGTCGTGTTCTTTCATCCAAGAGGAAGCCCTCTAGCAATTAAAATTGAAATTTTTTATTTTTTTTTCATTCTATTTAGTACATAAAAAAGGGCTCGGCGATGAAAATTTGGATTTCATGAAAATTCGGATCTTGAATGGTTTATTTTCCAGTAAAAAATATCCATGTAGATTTTCTTTTATTCTGAGTGGTGGATCTTGTTAATGAGACAATATGTGAGTGCCTGATTAGAATCTGCGGGTCCGTGTGTTCGAATCCTAGTTGTCGCATATTTTTTACACGACTTTTATTCATTTTCATTCACTCTGTCTTCTTCTCATACGTAACAGTAACTTTAAATAATACAATAGATAAGAAAATACATTTTCAGCTATATTTAAACATTTTACCGTCAATTCGTTTAATTTATTTATTATACAAATCAAGCTGTCACGCCAACTTGAATAGGACAACTGAAAAGGACCTAACGAACCAACAACAACAGCACTTCACCTGTCAACAATATTCAAAAGCTCCGGTTCCGTCTTCCATTCGTTTCCTCGATTTAGCCCTCGAGATTCTAAATAAAGCCACTTCGCAGCCTTCGTCCCTACCCTTAGCCGCAACTCATTTTTCACCTATACACACAATCGTCGCTGCAGAGGAAGAAGACGTCGCTGTATAAGCCGATGTCGGCGCGCCTGTTATCTTTGGGCAATTGACGTCAGAGGCAAGGTACTTATAGTCTCGAGAGCGTCTCTCTCTCTCTTCGCGGGACGGATTATTAGCGACGTTTTGGCTCGTCGGGCGTGAGGAATTCCGATGCATAACTGACTCGGCGTAATTTAGGGACGACCGGTGGTATTTTTGATTTTCGTATATAATGAAGTCCAAAAGTGCGCAGCTTGAAGCTTCGAGGGCGTTGATCGCGATGTTGTAAAGGCAGGCATTGAGAAGTGTATGTATCGGGGGTTGGCTGCGGTATTTAAAGTTTGTCTAAATACGGATAACGTAAAAAAACTATGGGATAAGTTCTTCGTTGGTGTATGTTAAATCTGACGTTCGCGTTTCTTAAAATATATACTGATATTTAAAAAAGTGATCGAAGGTATTTTGGCTCATTTCATACTTTAACCATTGGTTGCCAAAATAATCTATATTTTTTCTTGCCAGGTAACGCTACCAATGCTAAAATAAAGTATCGATTCTTATACATAAAATATACAGTAAGGAAATTTTTCGCGTCTGTATATTAACTCGAATCCCATTGCGAAGGTAAAACTAAAACAATGTTTTTATACGACTAAACCTTATACAATGGTCCGAGTAACCACACACCACTATGTTGATTATCGCGAAAACTCCGTACTCGTTTAGCAGCGAGCAATTATCTTTATCCCATATCCAGCTTGTGCATCGCCAACAGCAGACTTGCGCGTGTGTCAAACGTCGGAAAGTCAAGCGAAACAGCGCAGCGCAACGCATCACTGCACTTGGACCATCGCTTATATAGCCGCGCCTTGCAAGTGGGTCAGCCTTGTGCGCTCTGCACCCTATTTGTCTGTCACTGCTTGTACGCGTGCGATGTGTATACATATACAAGGTATATATATATATACGTATATATAACCAAGCGACGCCCTGGCCTGTACCGATTCTTTATGCCGCGCTCTTTGTACGTAAGGTAAATAGACGAGATGAGACGACGAGGCGTCAAGTATAGTATATATAGTCGGTATGTATATCTATATAGATGCGCGCGTAACGTATACAGAAGCGATAAGGCTTTATTTTTGCCTGGCGCTTGTTCTTTGTCGCCGATCATCGTACGAGAAAGAGTGAGAGGGGAGTCTTAGTGATGTTTGTAGCGCGGCATGAGTTTTCTCATTATTGTTGTTGCTTTTTTTTCTTTGTAGTTTTTTGTTTTTGTTTTTTTGAAGCTAAGGCCGTATTTTTTTCATCGTTAATGGATTAATGATGAACGAATGGATAATAAAAGGAGGAAAATAATTGATTCATGTTCAGAGGGATAAAATTGTTGCATTAAATAGGAAGGTTTTAAGCAAAAACATTAATAAGAAGACAGTATCTTATTGATTTATTCAAATGGTGTCTGACTTTACACACCTGGTCTGATATTTTAAACATCGTTGATATTTTATTTTTACACTTACAGAAACTTCGATCATATTTATATTGAACTGCAATGCTTTCACCGTATTATTTATTGTTGACAGCATATCGTCTGCTCTAGAAAAATAATTAATCCTTTTTTATTTATAACTCAAGATTGTGTTAGCACAGATATACTTTGTAAGAATACAAATCTTTATTTGGACATTGATTAATATATTTAGTATAATTGGAAACCTATTATTTAAAGTAGTTTTATGAGAGTTTTAGGTAATAATTAATTCAATCTAATTTCAAGTGATAGATATCACTAATACGATTAAATTTTTTTCTTGTCTCATTAACTTGCATCCAGTGACTTTAATTGAACTTATTTTAAAAATGCCATAAGCAACTCAAATATTTTTACAACAAAAAAAAATTTAAATAACTACATAGCTATATTAATTATAGTTGGTTGTTGGTATCTGCAACATGCAAAGTTTTCAGTTTACTTTTCGATCTATTCTCGGATGAATTTAGAAAATAAATACTACAGTTTCAAAGCGATTATATTTAATTTTAAAATCATCGTAATCTTCCACAATCTCCCATATTTCATTCACCTTAACGATCTTCATTTTCAATACTCCTTTAAAGAAAATCACGTACAAAATACATTTTACCCTGCTATGAAAGAATAATTGCTTAATAATCTTCCATCAGCCATCTCTCAGAACCACCGCCACACGGTAACCTACCTCACCATCTCTCATCAACAGTATATATTCTCTCCCCCGCGTGGTATCAGCTACCCTCAAAGCTCCCTCTCTCAGCATTCACCAAACGAGACGTCTCGCGTACTCTCGCTAGTCTCTCCCGGAAGCTATGCGCACGTGCGACACCCACGCTAAGATCGATGTCATACGGTGCGCGGCGGTGGTGACCGTATATATATACACAGACACACACCACGCGCGCACACTCCGGGCAACGGACCAAGAGTGAGAATAACTTTGCGCGAGAGATTTTCCGCGGCGGTCTCGTTTCCGCGATGTGCGCGCTGTGAGTTTGAGAGAGAGAGCGAAGGGATGGCTTATGTGTATATATATACAAAGTTTCGAGAGTGAGAGAGACGTTGAAAAGTTTGGAAGTGGGTTGGCGCGGGTTCGAGGGTGTATAGAGAAGGACTGTTGGGGGGAGAGTATATGGAGCGTAGGG
The DNA here is from genome assembly GCA_035583055.1 of Torymus tubicola. NCBI lineage: Eukaryota > Metazoa > Arthropoda > Insecta > Hymenoptera > Torymidae > Torymus > Torymus tubicola. Next base: position 28,287,415 of record JAWWEQ010000055.1, read on the forward strand.
GTGGTCTGTTTGGCCGTTTGTATAATTGTTGGTGGGTGAGCAAACTGGATGGGGAGGGAAAAAAAGACTGTGAATGGCTTGCTTTTGTTTGTTTTGGCTTTTAAAGCCGGTGGTAAGATTATTTTTCTTTTTTTGCCTAAACTGGGTAACAATTCGTAATGGAGTGTGGATTAAATTAAAAGTTTTATGGTTCGGTGAATGTTTTTTTTAGAAAGACACAGGTGGTATGTTTTTTTTTTACTTTTTAATATATTGTTAATCGTTTACGTCGTTTGCATTGCAGATTAAATCTACGGAGTGAATTGATTAATTCAGGTGGTGAATTATTCTCGTAAAACTAAGTTTCGAAACTAATTATGATGATTTATGATAGTTGTTATAATTACTTTTAGTAGGAATTTAATTTTTTTTTTAATTATGTAGATGTAATAGTCAATGAGTGGCTGCCTAAACTCATGACTGTTAAAGATATTAAAAGTATTAGAAAACATATTTTTATATAAGACAGTAGTTTAATAATGAAATGTTTTATTGAAACCGTCGATTATTCCATTGAAAAAAAGTCTCGTGGTTGTAGGCATTCGTTTTCATTATTTATGGCTTTCTATTGTGCAAGTGAAAATGACGCACATTCCTTCGGTCGTCCGAGATAAATCTATAATTGAAGACGAAATCGTAAAAATAAACACCATACGATCCAACTGTGATTCATTTGGAAAGAAGCTGTATAGGCGTAGTTTAGAAGAAGACTATTTTAGAGATTTTAAACTTATGTTCTTGTTTTGTTTTTCAGTAAAAATCGCATGAATTATGGAACTCGTTTTTAGAGAAATATAATTCAAGAAAGTCGGCTTTATAATCTAAATATAGCTCTATGCGTACTTATCTCTATGTCTATTTAAATAACTCATTCGTATTAAATTATGCGTTCTATTTTTAAGTTTATATTTTCAAATGAAAAACATTCCCATAGAATCAATTAAGGTAGACACTTTTTTTTGAATAATAAAAAATCTAATTTACTGTAATCTAACATATTTATTGGAATCAATTCTACAAAAATTTTAAAAACTACTTTTGCAGAGAATAAGAAAAAAATAAATAAATCTCATATACATGCATCATATTTAATTATTAATTTTTACGCTTCCTAACACACCTATAAATAATTACCAATAAGTCGAATTGCACTTCAGCAATACATATTAAGCAATCGAAAAAAAACTTGCCGGCAATGCACACTTAAACGCTTTGCTCTCTTTTTCTTTCACGATGCTGAATCACACACTCGCGGCCGTATAGGCGAAAATTGATACTAGCGATGCATCACGACTTACGTATACGCTCGCGTATACATATACGGGCCACGCTTGCTCTCGGAAAACACGTCGCGTCAACAGACTCGCGCGCGCGCACACACACATATGTGTGAATTCCGCTTTTGCGAATGCAGCGGCTTATTATACTTATCGTCTTCTCGACATCGCGCGTCATCGCGTCGTCTGACGACGCTTTTTCTCGCATGTCTATATTGTCAACGAATTACATTGTATATATATATTTTAACTGTAGACGAATACACGTGGGAGAGGGTTATAAATAGGAGGACAATACATTTGCCGAGCAATTGAAATAAGAGCTGTTGCAGCTATTGTATATGGATGCGCTGCGGTTGGGTTGTGGATTATTTTAGAGGTTTTGGTTGTAAATTTTGGTTCTATAGAAATTGATGAATATGTATAAGTCATTTATTTTACAAAAGTTAGGTATATACTTCTGAGGGATAAATTGCAAAAATATGGTTCTCAATACTTTCTACAAACCCTCATCTTTCCCCTCAAATTGTTTTTGTCTTTTATTTTTAAACGTTTATTAAAGACAAGAAAGTTATGAAATCAATTAACAAATTGTCGAGTATTTGAAAATCAGTCAAATTTTCGTCGATTTTCTGCTAAATACGCATACTTGCCGGACGTGATAAAAGAAAACTAAAAAAAATTCATTTCCCTTGGAAATTGAAAATATTGTTTTAAACAAATATCGTTACGAGACTTTTAAGGATTCTATAAATATAATACAAAAATTATGAATTTAATAGTGAAAATTACTAAAAAAAATTGAATAAACATTCGATTGTCTACCTAAAAACTACAGAACAACGCGCCAGGCAAGTATGTGTATTTAGGAGAAAATCGACTAAAATTTGACTGATTTTTAAATACTCGACAATTTGTTGATTGATTTCATAACTTTCTTATGTTTAATAAATGTTTAAAAATAAAAGAGACAGACAGAATATTCATCCATAAATAGCACAGCTCCATTTCGAAATTCACATAAACACGCGCACACATACACATAGAACGTCGCACCCATTCCCATATAATTGTCCGACCTACAAATTCATCATCGAGCAACGCGCGCACGCGGTCATTGTATTGTTGTCTCTCTCGCGAAACTGTGAGCGCGATGAGAACCTCGAAATACTCTCTCTCTCTTTCTCTCTCTTTCTCTCTTTTGCACAATGGGCTTTCATATACCTATATACGTGCGCGTTCTGCAACGTGAAAAGGGAATCAGTCAGGTTTATTCTAGTACAATGGGGGAATAAATTAGCTGGCTTATCGGCACGCAATTAGCTCCCGAGGGCGAGCGTATGTCTCAGTATGAGAGAAAGAGAAACGGGGATACGAAGCGTTGAGTCTCGGAGCACTTCACTCTCGTCTTGCGGACGTCATCTCGTTCTTGTTGTTCAGAACGCGTGGATTTTCGGTGCGACGTGTTTTTCTGATGAGAGGAAGAAAGAAGAACGGATACATGCCTGTGCTCGATTATACACAGTGCTACTCTTTTTCTTCGCCCTCTCGTTTATTTAAAAAGGAATTTTGTTTGAAATTTTAAATGACGCTTTGTAGCGTGTAAGTGTATAGTACTGAAACAATGTTACCAAGTGGTATTTTATGATGAGCTCGTGAAGAACTGAGTTTTATTTTG
>JAWWEQ010000055.1:28290508-28495508 GCA_035583055.1 Torymus tubicola
TATATATAAATGAATACGAATGGAAATGAATTTTATCGTTTCTTGCGCAAAATCAAGTGTATTGAGATATAAAAGTATTGGAATTTTTTTCTGAATTAAAAAAATTATTTTAAATTATGACATTTCTTTTAAAGAAAAGTATATATATTTTTTGTTTTACATTTGATTGAAATCTCTTTCGATATGAATTTCGTATAAAAATATTTTTGCAAAAAGAAAACATCGAACTATAGACGATAGAAAAATATAAACTTTCGCACTGTCGACAAATAATATTCAAATGTTTCTGCAGAAAACAAGAACGATTTTTGAGGACTTGGTAAATATTTGTCTTTTTTTTTTTTAATATAATTGATTTGAGCGCGAATGGAAAGGGCGGAAAAAAAAGCTGCGATGAAAAGCTGTACGAGAGGTGATGAAATGAAAAACCAATAGAAAACTCCGACTTTACTGAGACTTTTGTACACAAAGCAGCTGCTGCAATCGTATTTAAAATTTTCTTTTAATCTAACTTTGAACGCTTATTTATTGCTCTTGTTTACCTGCACTCACATTAATTATTGCCTCCATTATCAGCAACTTTGTACTAAGCTTCCACTTTAACTTTGAATAATATCAATATATACGATTGCAATTAGACAAAATGGAACTTATTCTCGTATGCACCAAATATTTTTCTTCGATTTTATACTTGCATCGGGGGGGAACGTTGTTTACATAATCAGAATAAGTGTTATTCAATGGGAAAAGTTACAGCGAGAATAACTTAAAGTTTTGGCGGGAACAAGATGTTGTAACAAGTTGAGAGAAAAGTTTTTAAAGCCACTCTTAAATTTCAGTATACCCGCGCAGCTTCCGATGTACTGTTTTCGAAAGGGGCCATACTTTCCATTAAGATGTTACCACATTATTAGTCATTTTAAGACTATACTTTTAACACGACACTGAAAAATTATGTTTAAAAATTCATGAAATTTTGATAATTTTAATTTTAGTTCAAAATGTTGATCGGAGTTCTCAAATACTGAATAAAAAAAGTTAATATCAAAACGATTCTTTATTAAATTGATTACATTTCTTTTTATTTGAAAAAAGTCAAACATTATGTTGGACAGCATGTACCCACTCGAAAATTTTTTAGGGATAAATAATTAAAACGATGGAAATAGATAAGACAAAATAAGAAACATACATGCAAAACCAAAATTATATTTATTGAAAATAAAAATGCTGCAGAATTACAAAATTTCAGTGCTGTAAGAAAGTGTATGATTATTGACATGATAATTTAAAAAAAAAAAATGATATGATATCATTTACATTAAATATTGATATTAAATTCAACAGATAATTAATCAACAATAGTTATTGAAATTCTGAGAATAAATAGGAAACAATTTTATTTTTACATCAAAGATTATTTCAGACATTTGATTTATCGAGCTAATATTTATTTTACAATAACTTTCATAAATTATTGTTTCTGTTTAGGAGGATTAAAAAGCTCATCAAAATAATTTTTAGTTAGAATTTATTGAGATATTTATTTTTCATTTGATTATGAATTTCTTTTTTATATCTTTGGTCTTTTTTCATTTTATAAATACTTTTTATATTTTGGATTTAAAGATTGTTTAAAGCAACATAGAAAACAAAGGTACATTACATCAATGAAATTACACGAGCACTAAAATAGTAAACATGCGTAACATTAAGAATTAAATAACTTTATTTCTAAAAGAAGCTGTAAAAAATAAAATATTATAACATCCAAACAAAGAACAACATCACAATAACGACAAACAACAACAACAAAAAAAGTCGTGATTCCGTCCTAGAAGCACCAAACTGTCTGCTATATACTGAAGCAATGCAAATTCACGTACACGCTACACTGCTATAAAAACGCCGTCGGTTAGCTAATTCGTGTGTATATATGTATGTGTGTTCCCGTCTAAAATACAAATATATGAAAAATTCGCCGCTGTGTCGGATTTGTTGTCTTTCTCTCGCGTTCGCCTAAATTCGTAACGTGTTATCACAATAGAAAATGAAAACGCTCTAGCTGGGGGGAAAAAAAATTGCGTTCACTTTTTCAACGTCACATTCAAAATGAACATATTTGCCAGTCCCATGCACAGCTAAAAGGGAGAGTAACGAATATGTACGTACTTGGGAAAAATTTCCGCTGTGTAAAACACTTTCGTGAGTATGTTATATTATAATATGTAAGAAGACTTTAATTTCCGTATGTATTGGCACTGACGTAGGTAATTTTGACGTTGCGATAATTTAAATGTTGAGTCAGGAAACTTTCATTTTTTTTTCTTTAATAAACTTAGGGAAATTCGCGAGTTTACTTACAATTAAAATGAAAAGGTCCCTTCTTACGTTCTATACCTTCTTCTTTTCGCTCGCTTGAATTTTATACCGACGAACGTTCCACAAATTGGAACGCAAAACAAACAAATGGTCTATCTTAGTCGACTTATCATTAGCAACATTTGGAATCACTTTCTCTACATCATATACATTCCATAATAACGTGCAATATAGTCGTTATAATCTTTCTAAATTTCAAAATTTATATACTTAATAAGAGATTTTACAACCACTTTCGCGTTAAATGTTTATAATCCATTGTGTACCAATTATGTATATTTAATATATAACGTGTATAATATTAATTATCTAATTGTAAAGACTCGTATATTGACATGTGTCCAGGATTGTCATGTAAACTCGTCGACTCTCGTGGTTCTTGTTAAAAGTTTATTTAATTAATTTGTCTTTTTTTGTCATCGTTTCGTTTCGAAAACGCTCGCATCTCACGCAAGTCCGATGCTTGGCACATGTTTGGCAACGTATTTTTTTTTTCTCTTTTGTTACATAGTATTCACATTCCAATTCCTCGTTATCTGTCCTCACTACATTCCTTTTGAGTCATTAATTGATCTTTTTTTGAGGAAAATTCATAGCATAAAAATAAACTTTACTACGAGCAGCAAAAAAATATTATTAGTAAAAACTAATGTATATATATATTGTATATCGACAGCATACATATCTTTGAATCGCTGTTTCAACTATTTTTCAAATTATTATTTCTTTATTATCAATTATTTCATTCGGAAACAATTATAAAGGGAAGCGTCGCATATAATGGCTGAAACAATTGGATGTTTTGTACTGATTTATATATAGCATATGCAAAAATAATTTTTCAAATAATCAGCAATAAAATGCCATCAAATAAATATATAAACTAGTGTCTATACAATATACTCTCTGTACAGTACGATATAATTCTCTTTGGCAATTCAACATTAAAAAATAGACTTTCAAAATTCAAAACATTAGAACCGATCGCTTCGTTCTTTCCTACATAAGTCTTCACACTTAAATTAAATTGATTTCGTAATATCCGCAATCAGATATGGGCAAATTTTAATTGATTGTTATTTCTTCAATGTCTCGCTTTCATGAATATGTCATTTTTTCTGAGCTACGATGAAAATCAACTTTGTGGAATTACCCATTGTCAATACATGATTTTTCAATATTTCGTTGTTAGATTAGATGATGCGTATTTATATAGAGTAAAATAATTCAGTTTTAAAGGTACATATCTTCATAAGACACAATTTAAGTAGATTATTTTAAAGTTACTGTAACTTTCGTAAAATATTCATGTTCATTACTTGAACCTTAATGGTAACTCCTTACGTTTTCATAAAAAAATTTATTATTAAAAAATTATATATCAAATTGGATATAAAATAATGCTTATATTCAAGAATTAATAAGTTTTTAAGGAAGACCTAATGTTTTTCGATAACAACTTTTTAAAAACATTACTTTTAGCACACGGGGTTTGGCATCTACGTTAAAAATTTACTTGAAATTTCGAAGTATTAATCGTCAAGTAGTATTAAATGTGTAAAAAAGTTAAATATCTTACATTTAAAAGTCTATAACGACTAAGATTAAAAATTGCAGATATGTACCTTTCGAAATGATAGTAGAGATAAAGTTGTACCTTATGACATTTAATCCTCACCGAAGTTTTCTTTAGCTCGATCCAGTTTAGAAAAAAGAAACGTACATTATCAACTGTTTAAAAACCATTAAATGCAATAAGGTAAAACCTGCTGTGATTATCATTCGCCAATGGCAATCCCACTTTCGGCTCCCCCCTCATAAAACGCACATCGTCAATCGTAATTTCGCAAACTCAAGCCTACACAGCCTGAGGATACATTCGAGAAAGTGAGAGCGCGCTTGCGCGAGCAGCCCCTAAAGGATGATTTCCCGGCTCTCGTCGCTGCGCGCGTCCCCCTATAACACTGTCTCCTTTTGGCTGATGATCTTAATGCCATGCTTCGTCAGGATCATCTTTATCGTGTCACTGTCACGAATCTTCACCCTGGAGCTTCTTGTCACAGCTGTCGTTGACGTAGCGTCACCGTTTGACGTTCCGTTCTCGTCCGTATCGGCAGTTGTTTCTTCAAGTGAATCCAAATTGTCACCAGAGGAATCGAATCTACCAACAACGTTGTCAGTTGAGCGTCTTAGCGAGCGACTCCTAGTAATCCGGTTGGGTCTGATACTGTCAGCTGAAGTCATAAACTTGCTCTCCCTTGACTTGGAGAATTTCTCACCACTCGAGCGGAAGGACATCCTATTCTGGAGGTTATCAGCTGACGAGTATCTTCGCTTTTCTTGTGTGCGATCAGTCGTGCTCTTTTTCACGTATGAGCCTTTACGACTTAATCGTTTCGTACCACTGACGCTTAAACTTCGGGACATCGCAACTTCATCCTTAGGTCCGACGTACCTCAATTCCTGGCTGCTGAGTCCGCATACGCGTGGCTGGCACTCAGATTCGACTACTTGTTGCTGATCGTACCGGGATCTGGAAGACTTTCTACTGTCAATTCCGATTGAACTAAGCTGATTGTGCCTTGGCATCACGTTCACATACAGAGGTTCAGGTTTGTTGCAGATATCCAACGATGCTCTCAACTTGCAATCCTGTAGTCCACAGTTATCGATCTCGAAGCGATCGTCGTCCATCGTTGACATCCTGTACGTTCCTCTGCTAATCTCTATTGTCGACTTAGCCTTGGGCAAACTCAGTGGCATAGGTCTACTGTTGATGACAGCAGCGGGTGTATCCGTTAATGGTTCATCCGTACTCGTAGCTGGTTCACCACAGATTTCGCAAATCTCAGCGGCCTCGCTGAGACTCTGTGCCGTTGCGATGGTTCTACAATCCAGTGCGTCGTTAGAATCTCGTAAATTACACGAACTACAAATGTCACACTCCGTCGAATCCTCGTCACCTGGTGAACTACAGTTCGATCTCAACGTATAGAAAACATCTGCAGACGACGGCTGCTCATTGTTTGATTCCAGACAACAAGCGGAACAGAATTCGTCAGTAGGCGCATCGAATTCCTGTGCTGTTACCAGTTGCGACGTACTGTCCGATTTGGCTTTGGACACACTGATGTCGCTGTAAATCTCATTGGTCTTGTACGATATCGATAGAGCATTACGTTTGATCGATTCGAAGCTTTTGGATTTCTTTGACATGGATTCTATCGCCTTCTTCGTAGTCGTGCTTGAATCGTTCTGGTTAATAGAGTCAAGGCTGCCCTGGTGTTGTTTTTTACCGTCCGGTGGTTTATCATTGACTATCAGTCTCAGTCTTTTGATATAACTTAAATCGTCCTCGAATAACTTTGTGTCTTTTTGAGGTTTCTCTTCAGTCGCTGTTTTCTGATCACTAACTTTATCTTTGGCAGCTACTTCTTCTTCAGTCACCTTTGAATCACTAATTTCCTTATCTGTCTTTCCATCAGTTACAGTTGCTTCCTCGTCTTTTGGCACACATTCATCCAAAGGCAACAGCGACTCGTCGTCCTTACTCGATCTGATACTCTCGGAATCATCGAGCTTCTTCGGGCTCTTTTTAGAATTGACCAGTGACTTGATGTATTTACCATCAATCTCGAAATTGGCCTCAAACTTGGTCGCTTGTGAATCCGAGTCGTCGAGCGTATCGAAGGCTAGCGACTCGTTCGTATCGGCGCCTTTCGTCGTGCTCGACGTGTCCTCGGAATTGGCTTTGTCGGAGCTCGCGTCCTCCTTGCAGTCTTTGTTCTTCTTCACGGAAGACTCGTTCAAATCCTCAGAGCTCTCTTCGTACGTGATCGACAGCACGTCCTCGTCCCTGTCTTCGCTGTACGTGTTGTCGCACAACGTCGCCAACTCGCTCTCGGTCGTGTCCTCGAACGCTAGCAGCTCGTTACGCGCCCGCGCGCTACTCGGTGGCTCGATTTGCCCGTCGTAAACACGCTCTTGCAGCAGCGACGACGACAGCGAGTCATTGACGATGCTCCGGAAGAACTTTTCACGCGCTAATTCCGTGTCATCGATACTGAGCGAACTCTGTGTATCGTCGGAGTAACGGGGCGAATTGTTCTGCAGGTTCTTCTGGAGCACCGTGTCCGACAGCAGCTCGTCTGTGATGGACGAGAGAGGACCGTCGTCGCTACCGTAGCACGGGCTCGCTGCTTCGAGCATCGTCACGTCGCTAGGCGACGGCGTTAGAAAAGCATTGTCGTGCTGGAATTTGCCCTCGTCGGCGTTAAGGAAGTCGGTCGAGGAGTGATTAGATGATAATTCCAACTTACTTTTGTGTTGTCGGCCCAGGCGTGTTAGTGGAAGGTGTGACGTTGGCGGAAGAGAGGAAGAACGCGGCAAGAGGCAGCGTGAAACAAGAGAGAAGTTTTGAGAAGGATTTATGCTTAGTTTATGGTTAATATAAGCATCTTTTACTATTTTAATACGTAGTCCCACGCTTTTTTTTCAAACGACATAATAAAACTACTTTATTAGCCGTGTTTGAGCTTCGTCTTACTATTTAACGATGCTTTTAAAAGATTTTATGTCAAATATATGTTACCTCATTTACGCAATTTTGTCTTGACGTTTCATTTTCTAATTTAAATTTAAAACTTATTTAAATATTAATTTTGCATAGGAAGTCGAGTGCTGAAAGTCTTCCTTGTTTGATATTTCATGAATAATAAAAAATATAAACCTAACGCTTAATTGATGCTTTTCTCATTAAAAAAAAAACGTAGGCAGTAAAAGATGCTTATATTTTCTCATAACACCAAAACAGAAAATAAAACAACTGTAAATTAAAATAAATAAGGTAATGTATTTATTTCATATATTTGGTCACAACCAGAAATGAATAATAAATCATAATATTTAAGTAATTGTGCTACTAATGCCACGAGGGGAAGTTTTAAAATATATCTATATATTCCAAAAATATACGTCTGTACTTTACTGACAAACAACTGTCAGAGTAAACAATGTCGCTCATTGATTTTCGTCGATTCGAAAAAAAAATCGCGCAAATCCTTTGTAAACGCATACAAAGATTAACTACGAAACTAACATTAAGATATATATTTATATATTTGGCAATTAAATTCTGAAAGAAGTCAACAACAGTCTCTTTCAAAAGAATCAATATAACCTTCCAACATTTGTACTTACTCCTATATGAGAATTTAAAAAAACAAAAAAAACATCTATTTATACTCTACGCTAATTAATCCGCTCAGGAAACGAACTTATTTCCTCTCAAAAGTTATCAAAAATATTCGAGTTTCATTACGCGAAACTCTCTCTATCTCACCGTCCGCGTAAATAACCATTTATCTAGGGCTAAAACTTCACTCTAGGCCGTATCTCATCTCGCCGCTAAAGGAAGACGACGACGCGCGAGGCGTACGAAACGGTGCGGTGCGGGGGGGAAGGTTACAGGGAAGACTAGACTAATGGAATCCTTGCGAAGAGGCGTGTGCTGTCCTCGTTAAAAAAAGTACTCCGTCACTTAGCGACTGCTCTCTCTCTCTCTCTCTCTTCCCGCGGAACTTTTGCAGCAGCGCGGAAAGCAAATTCGGAGTGAGGGAAAAGTTTCGCCGGTGTGTGTGTGCTCGAGAAAACAAAGAAGAAAAAAAACAAGATAACGGAAATGTACATTAAAAATAAAAGAAAATAGATATAAACATATAATATAAGAGGTGGTTTTATGCGTGAGGGTCTTTAGTCGCTCACATTGTCGAAGGCCGGCTTGCCCCATAGATGCCGTTCGCGTAGACGTAGTCGATCACCGCGTCGTGTAGCAGATACTTGACACTCTCGCCACGGCGTAAAGCTCGACGTATCCGCGTCGAGGACACTTCGTTCGGTATGTGTTCCGTCACGATCTGAATGTTGTGCTGAAAGTATTTAGGACAAAGTTGGTTAATGAGTCGAGAGAGGGGTGGGAAGGTTTTTTTTTCTTTTTGCTAGGAAGATGTGCTTACCGAGTGCTTGGAGAGGATATCCGAGTCGTAGATGACCTTTTCAGGGTTCGAACCCTCGCGTGTGATGACTATCAGGCCGTACTGACCCACGATCTCAGCTATCTGTAACGTGAGAAGAAGAAAAGAAGAGTCGCGGATGAGCGAGTTCGTTATCTCGTTAAGGAGGGAGGGAATTAGTGAGGAGATATTGTTTCGCTCGGGGGATTATGACATTCTTATAGGTTTTTTTGTTTCGGCGAATCGTGGTCGAAAAGTTTTTCTCTGTTTAAGTCGTTTGGAAGAGTGCGTATATATGTATTTTTTAATAAACTGAGATTAAAACTTTATCGAGGATGGAGATCAAGGAACGCGGGGGACGCTACGAAGGTAAGTTAGAATTTTATTAAATCTAAAAAAAACGGCTTTTAATATAACAAGAATCTTAGTATTTTCCAATTAACGCACAGGAAAAAAGTTTTTTTTTGTTTTTTTTTTTTTGAAACTTCAATTTTTCTTGGAAGTAAAACAGCTTTATCGCAGGTATTAATAAAGTTAAAAGATTTTCTGATAAATATTTGACTGAAAAATTGAACTCGTCCGCTTTGATGTGAAAATTTTAATAATTGCTCTAATATTAATCTATACTATATAAACTTTTGGCTCATATGTATATATCTTTACTTTTTTGAAGAATGACATATATTTGAATTTTCAAGAGATAATTTAAAAATTTACATGCAATTTGTGTAAAGTGATTTCAACAAAATTATGCAAGGATTTCTTTATGCATTTTAGATATGTACTTTTTTACAATTGTAATAACTTCTAGTAAAATTCACATGACACTCATGGAAAGCTTTTAACATTTTTTTTTTCATAAAAAAATAAACGAAAAATTTGTTGTTAAATAATAAAACGAAAATTTTGACGTTGCAATTGAATCTTAAAATACATTCGCAGTCAGCACTTTCGATTATTTCAGATTAATTTAAACGTAAAATTCTTATATTTTAAAATTTAATTCAACTTTATTCCATTTCTCTGCGAATGCCCAAGTTTTATTTAAACATTTTCCATTGAAAAGCTTGTATACAATAATTGCGATACAGAAGAACAAAATTACTTTGCGAACTCACTCGAAACACTATGCCTTTTCACTGCATTCATGCCTCGCAAAATTCTACGTAAAAACTAATTAATATCCAAACAAACTGCAGATGAATGGCAATTCTAAATTGAATTCCACGAAACGAGCTACCAACCGAAAACGTCGAAACTCGCCCTATATTTGTTGCGAATCATAACTTCGCATTTTAACTATCTGCCTCTCTCTCTCTCCCTCACTTGCTCCTTCGTATATCTCACTCACTCACTCTCCTCTTCCCGAGCTAGTCAAACAATTTCTAATCCAATTCCGACTAGTCAAGCTGTTTGCCGTCGCCGTCGGAGAGAGAGAGAGAGAGAGTTCAGTTAACGCTCGAGGGACCAACTGGGATATATGAATTACCCACACCCCGACGACTTTTGCCTTTCCTTCTACCCCCCTCTGGGGTTTTTGCATCGAACCACTACTACCACTACCCCTAGTCTACTTATACGTTCCGTTCTTCTATATATCATTTTTCCCCGTTAAATAATGCAGCGCCAAAATTACGCAGCCGTAAAAAGCCGGGCGTATAAATTCAGCCTGTAAAATTCTTTATTAAAAAGGTCGACGTTCGGCTGGTATATAGTTGGACGACGAGAGCGCACGAAAAAAAAAACGAGAGCCGGGCATGATTTCGCGATGAAAATTTTACAGCACGACTCGCTAAAAGGGATTTCAAAGTGCCGAGAGTGCGAGTATAGTACGCGAGTGTCTTCTTTTAGCTGGCGCACACGCGCTGAGCAACGCTTTACGTAGAAATAATCCGCTGTTAACGGTTCGGAAATGACGACACTTTTTAATTGAAACGTCGACTTTCGTAAATTGATCTGCCCTATAGCTTGCCGTGGGAACGCGCGCGTGGTTGTGTGGGGGGAGCTCTTTGAAGTAATATATCAAAGCGAGAAAAAGGTTATCTGCCGTTTGCAGGGGACCGAGGGATTTGCTTTCGAGGTTAAAGGTCGCTCTAAGTCACTGGAATAGGTTGCTTTCTTGTTTTTTTTTCTGATGCTTGAAAAATAAGGTATTTCGGAAAATTGACTGAGCAGGTATTTTTTTATGAAACTATTTCGATGCCTTGATATTGCAATTTCACAGGGTAAAATGGTGGATGCAGCTTGTATATATATATAGGGATATTGTATTAAATGCAAATTTTTGTAAGCCGTATATAAAAGTGCGCGTAAAACTCGCGCGCTAAGTTTACCAAAGATTATTCAAAATTGTTTTGTCAATTTAGGTTTTAATATTCATAACTTTTTTAATCGAAAACCATCAATATTTCATGTGCGTAAGCTATTTCCAATATGTTTTCGATACTTTATATAAAAGGACTATTTGTGTGCGTTTTCATTCGTCTAAAACTTCTTTGGAATTTTTCAATAGAATGCGTTCTTATATTTAATTTGAAACGAGTGAAAATTATATTCAAATCAATGATCCGTAAATATAACATTTGATAACATTGAATTAAAAATAAATTGAAATTTTTCAATTGACTTTCGTATACAGCAATACGTATTTTTTTTTCAGAAAAAATTATTAAATCTTTGTTAATTAATTAGAGCATAAAATGTTACCATTTATTTTAAATTAAATTTTTGCATCGATAAATCTTCTAAATGGATTTTCCAACTTTAATACCTCGCATATAGAATTACTTTTAACGGTTTTATAATGCGCCCGAAAATAGCATTGGATTTCCTTTATGTACCTTGTAAATAGATGTGGTTTTCTAAACGGATGTTAAATTGCATTTCGCCTACATCCGTCTGACAAATGTGGTGCTGGTGAAAGCAGACAATTGTACTTTAGGCACGCGTGTAATTAAAACAGATTTATAATGTATAAAGCGCGAGATTCTTTTAATTTACAGAGGCAAAGTGTTTAACGTAACGCAGAGGAAGAGTACAAAATACTTGTAAACAGAGAAAACGTTATGCAGTAATACAGATTCAGCTTTTTAATGATATAATACGGATCAACACAAACAGTTACTGCTGAATAAATATCGTTTTACGTAACTGATTGATTTAACAATCATACAAATATCAAATGTATAAAAGATATTTTTAAAATGGTATAAGCAACGGTAAAAAAGAACAATTATATTATTATGTTTACTTCATAACAGTTTTAATTAAAATTTAACATCTGAAACTGCTTACCAACCTGTATTTCCCATATTTATATTTTTTCCTAGATTTCTTAATTACCGTTCATTATTATAACCTTAATAATTGTCAAAATACTTAGCACGAATATGCCTCTAAAAAAGAAAAAAGTAAACTCTCGTATTACATTAAAAACATTTACGAGTGTCGGTCTATATATATTCCCGCGCTCATGAACCCGTTCAGTTGAATCTCTCCGGCTTGGCTCTTTAAAAAACACGCATATACCTATATACTCGACGAAACCATCCGTTTCTCCCTTTACCCACCGAAAGCAAACCAACGAAGCAACCCAACCCCCCAACTGCACGCACCCCAATTCTTCGTCGACCCGCGGACGACCGCAGCAGCATCCGGGCAAAAAAGCTGCTCCCAATCGATACCCTCTCTCTCTTTCCTTTTGCCTCCTCTCCAAAACCGACCCCACAGAAAAACAAAACGAAAGAGAGAGAAAGAAAAGAAAAGAAAAGGAAAGTCAAATAGACAAAAGAAAAGCAGCTTGTGCCACACACTCACGTCCTCGTCGGCCCAGAGGCCTACAGTGGCGAAGCTTTCGAGCAGATCACCACCGCACAGCAGCTTTATCTGCACGGCCGTCTGATCGGCCGCTTCGTTGTTTCGCACACTGTCTGGTATCCACTCGAGGTCTTCGTTATCGTCGTCCTCGTTGTTACGATTGCTATCGGCACGATGGCCTAAGACGACTGTAGCAAGTAATTGCTGGTGATGCTGAAGACTTTTACGTGTACGCGTCCAGCCGGGTTGACGTAATTCCCACGTGCTCAGACGTATCCAGTCGCTGTCCTGCAGCGCTAGTCTTAACATCTCACAGCGGTGCATACCACTTGCAAGCTCCTTCTTAGGGTAAGCGTCGTTCACCGGGGAGATTACACCGCCCAGGACGATGGCAGTGCCGCGGTTGTGTAGGTGGTCGCGTGCTCGTTCTGTAATTTTAGAAAATTTTTCTTTTTCTTAAAAAAAGGATTAATTGTTATAATGATTGCGAGGTTGTGTTGAAAGTTGATGAATTTTAAATTGGAATATATGTATATGAGGGTGTATTGTGGTACAATTCGACAAGGGAGAAAGAGAGCGAAAAGCATAAGAGACGTGTTCACGTGAGAACACGCGACACATATATGTATGTCACTGAGGAACATTGTGGAATGAATGTACGTTCTACAGTTTTTCTTTTCTTTTTTTTTTGAGAGGACCATTATAAAAGAGGTCGATTTCTCGGTTTTTTCGAGAAATAGTGCATAAAGTTATTATAGAATGTATATTATGTCATAGCACGAGCAATTATCCGAATCCATTCTGTCGTTAATTAAGCAAATTACATTAAGCCAATAAGGGTTTTATAATATTATTCATATTTAATTGGATTGTGAATGACTTTGATACATTAATTATCGTTAAATTGTTGAATGTAATAATAATAAATATGAATGTAATGTGCGACTTTAAAAATAAAGACATGTATGTATCATCAATCAGAAACATTGATATTTGTAATTTTCGTAAAATAAATTTAATGCGTTCTCAGCGTATCTGACATTACTGTGAATAACGTAGCAAACGAAATTTTTCTTCACATTTTATCGATTCACAAAGTTCCCGAGTAACAGTGTACATACTGAAATATTAAAAGGCCAAATCTAAGGTTCTTTGAGGGTTTTTCTAGCCAAATAAAGATATCACAGTTTCCTGGAACTTTGGTCATTAACGACGTAAAAGTTTTCGAATTGATTATAAAAAGTCATGTTATATAATAAGTTTTGTCAAAAGTTCAATTACATTTTGAAGTATCGCATAATGAAAAGAAATAAAACAGTAACATCTATAGTTAACCTGAAAGCAGTTACATTAAAACTCAATTTGCGCAGATCCAACATTAGGGCGAATGATTAAATGCTCGAGGGAATTCGAAATTATCACAGTTACAACTCCGAACACACAACTCCAATATGTTATTGAATTATCTGTGCTATTACACCCATATTACGAAATTTATTATCAAGATTCCTATAATTATTATTACGAATTCAAACGCGAATAGAATGCGCCCGCCTCGTGTGTGTGTGTGCTCCCGCGTATGAATGTTATATCGGATTTCCGCTTATAAATTCCCGTCACGAAGAGCGCGGAACTTTATCAAACCTTATTTTGAAAATAAATCGATGAACTTTTCCGCGTCTGTGCATACAAACTATTGATTTAACCAAGATTTTATTTTAAAAAGCGCTGAGCCAAGCATATATATGTGTGTGTATATATATATATATATATATATGTAAATGTATATTAAAATTTTTACCGTTAAATATATATGCAGAGCGTAAAAAATAAATGTTAAGCCACTCACAATATGTATAATTTATTATCTAACATAAACGAGCGCGCTTACGTGGCTCGTAAAACGTTAGAGCATATTTACTTTCAAAATTAAAAAAAATACTGCACGCAATAAAGAGAGTTGTAACAAACAAACATTATAGCCAGCCACCGCTGTAAAGTCAATATTTTAAAAAACATTTTTCTCCCTCTCTCTCTCTCTCTCTCTCTTTTCTCGATTTTTTCCCACGCTCAGCTGCAAACCCGCAACCGTTTCAACAACAAACTCTTCTCTGTTTACCAAACAATTACGTTCCATTCATTCTCAAATTCCAATAAAAACACATCCCTTAATATTGACTCTACTTCATCCACTACTACTTC
The DNA here is from genome assembly GCA_035583055.1 of Torymus tubicola. Classification (NCBI taxonomy): domain Eukaryota; kingdom Metazoa; phylum Arthropoda; class Insecta; order Hymenoptera; family Torymidae; genus Torymus; species Torymus tubicola. The sequence continues at coordinate 28,304,920 of JAWWEQ010000055.1, forward strand.
ATTCTCCTTCAATCCCTCTTTCACTCTTTCTCTCTCTCTCTCTCTCTCTCGCTCTTGTGCATTACTGCAAAACGCGCGCGCGCACAGGGGGAGCTCTGGAAGCGTATTCTTAAAGCTCTCGAAACGTCGGCGGGAAATAAATGTAATTTGCTGGAGAAGATCGAGCGAAAACGTAAATTATTTAGAGGAGTGGCGAAAGAGGGAAATGCAGAGAAAGGAGAAAGAGGGAGAGAGGGAGAGAAGAATCTTCACGAATTGGCATTGTATTTCGAGTGTGCACGCGGGCATAATTTGGAAAAACGATCCTTGGCAGGGAGGAAAAGCATTGCACGAGAGAATCAGTACCGACTCGGTACTGCAAGTACGGAGTTCTCTTTTCTCTTCGCTATACGTTTGTTTTGCAGAAATAACGTCGCACTGACGATGTTTATCGATAACCTTTTATTTTTTTGCGTTCGGATATGTTTAAACGGCTGTTGGTAGCAGCGAGCAAAAATAAGAACAGTTTTATCGCTGCAAATAACGAGACCATAAATTTAAAGCAAAAATATTGCCGTGCGCGTTGCACAAGAGATACGCGATGATAAAGATGTTATCACTATATAGCTCTTTTTTTTGTAATGTCAAAATGAATATTAATGTTTCGAATTTTTAAATCCTCTACAATGCGATTCTCAGCTGGTTTTTATCAACTCGCGCGTGAATAAAAAAAAAATAAAAAAAAAGAAATATTAAAAACGTCCTTCTCCCACGCTGCTCTTTCATCAAGCTTCGGAATATATATATGACAACCTACAGCTGGAATACGAAGAATCATGTCCCTTCTATACTATATATATATATACACACAACTCTTCATTAATTCAAAATTATTCCCGAAAGAAGCGCGCGCGCGGCAACTTCAACCCCACGAGGACAAACAATCGACTACTACTTTATACTATACCTTCGCGAAAGTGAAAACATTAAATTTTGATATTTCGCTACTGCGTCGAGCAAAGCAAACCTTGATTTATTTGTTCGCAAAATACACGAAATACACGGAGGCAGGAGCTCAAAGAGCTGCGCGCGCGTGCAACTTAATCAGGAGAAATACGCGCGCGGGCGGGCGGACGGGCGCGCGGCAAGACCTAAAATGAGATGTTGAAAAAGCGTGTGCCCGGGGAAAAAGGGAAAGAGCTGGAAGCTTTTCAAGCTCGAGTGTATACGGGGCGTGTGGAATTATATTGAATAGTAGAGTTAGATTTTGCAGGGAATTCCTTTCTTTTTTTTTATTCAACGTTTTTTTAGGGTAGGAATTAATGTGAAAATAAACTGCCGCGTGGCGAATAATATGTGTGCGCTGCGCTGTGAGTGTGTTTTATCATACAGAATAAATAAAATTTAATATGAAAAAAAAATCTCAGTACTGGGTTCTTTCTGTCGCTATTTATCGTTAAAATTAAAAAGCTATACGATATATTTTTCGAGTGTATATATAGTAAAATGCATATATTATAATTCTATAAGTTATCGTCCGACGCAAAAAATATCCTGACGCAGCCTAAGCGTTTTGCCTCTAATACCAGCGTATAGTAGCTAACTTTAAATCGAAGGACGCTATCGGAATCAGTGCGGAAATAATGAAAAAACACGTTAGCTAGCGATTCAAACCTGACCTCTCGACATGCCAAAACCATTCAATTCTCTCGTACCCGAAAGAGGAGAGAGTGAGAAAAAAAAGCGAATTTCATTCCGCGACATATTGCGCGAGTAAAACAAACACAAAAGAAAAGAAAAGAAAGAAAATTTCCACCACCACCTCCAGTCTAATTATACTCAGCGGCCCGTTTCTCGCGCTGTTTATTCTGTCGCGCTATTCGCCCGCGGGAAAAATAACCGTTAAAATTCCAGAGACTCGGGGACGCAAGCGCGCAAGGGCCGAAATATAAAAGAGATTTTTTAATCAAAACACAATGGTCCGCGCGAGAGTTGAATAGAAGAGAGCGAAAGAGAGAGAGAGAGAAAGAGAAGAGAGCGCGCACAGGAGGATCAATAGCCCAGAGGCTTAGCTGAGCTGGGGGGATTTTATTTTTATTAACTTTTCGTACGCGCGTATATTCTTCGGGAATTCTATATATCTCACGGTCACCTGCGCGTGCAGCATGTCCAGGGCTTAAAGCGAATAAATTTCGCGAGTGGACGGTCACGTGGAGAGAGAACGAAAGAGAGAGAGAGAGTGAGTTGGATGACAGAGAAGAGACGTGTAATGAACGGTTTTAACTTATCGACAACGACGACAGCCGCGACGACGACGTCGCTCGCTAAAAATAGTTTATAAAGTTCTGGGATGAAGAAGAGAAGAGTGAAAAAAGAAGTAGGTGAAAATGGTAACGTGCAAAAGGGTATGAGGGAAAGAAGAGCGACAGATTTTTTTATATGTATATGAGCCGAGCATAATGTTACAGTACTGAGAGTTACGTCAAGTTTCTTGAATTACAGGAAATTTATGGAAATTTCGGAGGGGAGAGAGAGAGAGATATCATTGTAAAGTTTTGTATTGTTGAGAGTACGCAGAAAATTTTGAATTTTAGTTTAACTATTGTATATTCTGCGAACGTGAGTTTTTAGAAAATTTCTTTTGATATGTATATTTTAATGAGAGATTTTGCATGTACCGCGGTGATATTACAAAGTTTTATTTATTACGATATTGTACAAAGGATTTTCTCTAATGATATAACATTTTCCGATAATCATAACGAAAATCATTATAATAGGAAATTGACAATATATCATACGAGTTGCAGAACAAGAGATATTGAAATTAATACTGTTATAAATTGTATTCAATAAACTTGACGATATTATATCATGCGTACTCCCTTATAGCACCTTATATAGTCGTAATAATATAGCGTTTTTATCGCGCTTTTCAATAAATCCCCACCAGGTTATCTACTCTACTCCAGTAAGAAGAAAAAAAAGAAGGAATTATATTAAAAAAAAACGGTGTACGTCTCGGTACGCCCGACAGAAGTGATAACTTGAAATGATATCAGTTGAAGTAAAATACGATGAAACTATTTTAAAGTGAACATTCATAAAGTATGAATATTGAATAAAGGTATTTAAAAAAAGAAGCACGTCATATGTGTCGTATACGTACGCATCTCGTGAGAGTATCTCAAATACGGATCGCGAATTGCGTTATAAAAATTTGTGATATCTTTTTAAATGCTGCTAAAAAAATGAAGGAAACCTAGCTGCAATATTAAACCATAACGCTTTAACTACAGTTATCGACATTTTTAACAATATATTAAGGAAATACTAATAAAAATATTCTGTTCATTGTTCAGTCCAAACACCGTGATTATAAACTTGTAAGAAAAGAACATAAAACTACAGAGGGCGAGCTTAACGTTGTTTTCCCAGAATTAAAAAATATCAATTTCTTTTAAAGTTATAGTAGTTTGAAGATAAGCAATAAAAACAAAACTGCTGATAAATGAGTAAAAGCTGAAACGTCAATTTCATGTACACCTAGAGAAGAATTTGTTTATAGTTAATAAAAAGATATATTAAAAAAACACAGAAAAATTTGTTTACATGTAATGATGGCATATTAATTACTCATATGCCATCATTAATAGTAATATTTTGGAATTTCAGTCAAATGTGAATGTTTTCACATTTACAATTTCTTTATTTCCCCAAAATCAACTATTTCGTATTATGTTACTAAATATATTAACTATAAATAAATAAATCCTTTTCTCAGTGTATGTTTAATCATTTTTGTTCCTTAACTTCGACCACGATACCTTTGAAAGGGATTGATATTCTTTAATTCTGAAAAAGGCAAAAGAACACAATGACTTCAAAATTAAAATCGGTTCAAAAATCAAAAAGTTTCCGTACTTGATCAATAATCCTTTATGCTGATAATATATCTATTTCGAAAGTATCTTATATCACGTTAAATATACTTAATATGCATTAATTATCTATTAATCACATTACAACTATTGTTTTATCAAATTTTTTATAACCTCTTCACGAAGCACTGCTTTCAGTATACAACAAGTATAGCGACGTTATCGCCAGTTCATCATTCTATAAGAAGTTACATCACTTATCAAAAATATGGTATATACAATAATAAACGTTACAATAACGCGCTGTTGCGTCACCACTGCGTAGCCACACAATTATTTCCTCTCGGTCCCTCATTAACTCTCATCCGAGCTACCCCCTAATTAAAGCCTCGGCCATAAATTTTTACACGCCTCATGGCACCGAAAAACCAGACTCCACCTCACTTCGCAATTAATCCGCGCGTAATGAAAATTCCAAACGTCCAACTCTCTCTCTCTCTCTCTTTCTCTCCCTCCGCCTTTCATTCATAATAGAGGAAATCGACGACGACGTCGCTCGCTCGCTATCTTGGGCAATTCATGCGGCCGCGCGTTCACTCTGCTCTCAACTCCCGTTATCGCGACTAGATAGGCGCGAGAGTGCGCGGGGAGGAAGGGGGAGGCAGATGAGGCTGGGGAATTGCGGTAGTAGCTTGTATTTACGTGGAGGCGATTGCGACTGAAATTAACATTCGAAGACGGCTGCGTTCATGCCGCGCGGGAGGTTAATTGTCTTATATATACGTTTGATGATGATGGAAGTAGTATACATGTATATAGGAGAAGTAAAGAGAACGCGGAGAAATGAAAGGTTTTTTATTGTATATAGGTGTTATACGAGAAATAGGGAGAAAGGGAAAATGTATTTTTCAACGGGGCGAATGGTATGGTAATGGAAGTGGATATTGGAGGGTGAGAGAAGAGAAAAGAGAGGCGAATGTTTGCTGGCATGATGTGCAATGCAATGTTCGCGCGAACGTGTACATACATGTATATACGTGCGAGTAAAAAGTATGTATGTATGTATGTATATGTAGTACACACACATCGATGAAATTATTCGATTTGCGAATGGTAACGTGGGACGGGTGTCTTTGTGCTCGCTTTTGTACGCGCAATAATAAATCGAATTAAAAGTTTGTTTCGTTTTGTTCGCGATTTTCGCTGTTAATTTCAATGCGCAGCATCGACCTGGAGGGGATAGATTATAAGGGAAAACAATTTATAAGAGAATTGCGTTTTCGATAACGTGCGAGCAAATAAATTTACTATCTCTCCTCTCTTTGAAGTCAATCGAATATATATATATACATTTTACATTGGGATTTCGCGGGAAAGATTGGAAGAAATGAGGAAAGAAAAAAATCTTACAACGATTGAATCAGATTGAAAAAACACGAACTTTTAATTACACGATCTGTGTATATAACTTGTTGAATTACCTAAGAGAACGCATTATATATCGTCGATGCTGTAACGTAATTACCCCCTCGTGCTAACAAGCTTACAGCATCGTTATTTCGTTAAAAAATCGATGCCAGCGTTATCTCCCCGTCTGTATATATATACATATATCTCACCGGCAAGATGCTCTGGCCATAAACTTCAATGAATTTCGTTTTTCATTATACTGCGGTATCGCATTATCACAGGCGTATGTATATATATATATACGCGAGAGCGCGCAAGCGATAAACGAAAATTCACGCAGTATATAGCGCAGCGAAATTCATAAAGGAACATACTTATAGTTTCAACGCGCTCGTTTTTCGTCATTATATTTAAAACTGCTGCACTCGACATAGTCGCCAACGGCCGCTATATATATACCTTCTGACAAAAAGCTGCTTTTGACCCATAATCTATATGAGGCTGTAATTAATTTTTTATTGGCTTAGTTAGAGCTGCGCGCGTGATCAAACTGTATTAAATGCGAATGAATACCGCACGGAATATCTGCAGTCGCTGTGATCTGATTAAATTTTCTTTTTGTTTTTTGTCCTAGAGGTATCGCGTCGTATACGAAAGATCTTTACTCAAAAAAATATAATAACAGTGATCCAAGAAAATATAAATTCAATACTTTACAAACCGTATTTGATTTGATTTCAGTTCGAAAAAATAATATGATACTATTGTGAAAACAAGTATTTCTTTCTATATATCTATACTTTATATATTTTTAGCGCGACGAGAAAAGAATATTCCATACAGAAAAGTGAAATTCGTATTCCCACACCGTGTCCCTGTTTTTTTTCATCATTTATTTACTTTCCTTCGCGCGTCAACTTTTATTACTGAATAACGTTACAGGTTGAGAAACGAAAGCACCCACAACATTTCTCTCCCTCTCTATTTTACATCTCCCATCTGAAATTTAATCTACCGAGACAATAACAATATCCACAAAGCCAGCGAGCGAGAGAGGAGGTCGACAAGCTCCGGCAGGTGTAAAAGACACGCGCGACTAATATCAGAACCAATATTCCCCTTCACTACCATCATCATCAGCCTAATGTGCGCCTCTACCTCGCTTCCTCAAACCTTCGCGCAAGCTCAAAGCAAAGCCTGAAGCACATCATGTATACCTTTGATCCATACCTCTACACATACACACATACCTATATACTACCTACCTCCTTCTACCTATACGTTAAACAAAAAAAAATCTTTACTGCAATTTCACCTGCATTAAGATATTGAAAATCCACTTTCTGATAGAGTGAAGTAAAAATTGCAGAGAAGAAGAATACGACTAACGTCGTTCATTCAAGGTCATCCCTGCATATATACGTATATGTTCGTCCATCTTCCCCCCTACTTTGTATGGACGGCTCTTTCATCCCTTCCGATTTAGCATATCTCGAGAGAGAACGCGCGCGCGCTTTCAGAAAAATTTCTCGCACGTATAGCACCGCGCAAATGTATTATTGAGCGTTCGCCGGTCCTCGCACGTTTGGGTATATATATGTATATATAAAAGGGAGAAAAGGTATGTACGTATAACGCGCGCTCGTTGTAATGCCGCGTGCGGGATTTATCAGAGCGTGCCGAGGTACTGGGCAGCCCGGAAGTCGTAGTAGTAGTAGTAGCGGCAGCGCTTTTGGTAATATTTTTTCGAGTTTCTTTTTTTTTTGTAGAGGGGAAGAGGTACGAACGTGTGTGAAATATCAGGAATGAAAGTTGAAAAGAAGGAAATTCATCGGGAAGGCGAGGTCGAATGGTAATGTAAAATAATTTTTCCGATTTTTCCGCGCCAAGGGGGCTGCGAGATTACGTTGCCGTAAAAAGAGAAGACGAGAAACGAATGAAAAGAGAGAGAGAGAGAGAGTGACTGCAGAGAGCTAGTTCACCGTTGAAGAGTATATATAGATAAAGACGCTTTTGGTAAGGAGCGTAAAGTTATTTTACAAAGTTGTAAAAATATTTTTATAACAGAACCAAAGGATCTCGTTTATACTGTATCAAATGAGCTTGAAATTCGTGGTATATAACAAACAAAAGCTTATAGATATAGATATATAAAGTTATATATAGAAGAAGAAGAAGAAGAAGAAGCAATTATTTCGTTTGCTTTCTACTGCCACGATGCTTTTAAAGACGGTGGAATCTGAGTCTTCTTTTACGAGAAGATAAGTCCTGTAATCGCTTGACAAATGAAACGCAATAAACGTGAGCACGAACGTATCAAATAGAACTTATAGAGCCGTATAATGGCATTAGAAGCGTAGATGAGTTATATCGTAAAAATATATAGAAGACGTTGACACAAAAAGAGAGAGAGAGAGAGATATCAGTTCACCTCGCCTTCCTTCTATATACATATATATATATATTTTACAAAACTCTCGTCGTCACATTTTAATTAATGCCATTTTCCATTTAGTTAAAACTTCATCGTGTCACGTGTACGTCTCTCACTCTGGCCGAAATTACGACGGATCGCCTAGATTCCTCGGGCGGAAATAAATAATAACTAGATAAAAACTTTTCGCCAACTAATTAATTGGAAACCCAATTATCCTGCGCGACAACTTGAGGGTTGCGAGAAGCGCACACCGCGAGGTAGCCAACGGGCGTACCCCACATTCTATCGTTCTATATATATATATCGAAAAGTCGTGTTCCCCACCAGTGGCGCGCAAAAACCAGGACGAAAATCAACGACTTTCGCGCGCAATTAGTTTAGATAAAGAAAAAAAGAAGAAGAAGAAAGGATTATGCTTTCTTTCTCTTTCTTTCGCCAAGAAAAGTATATATATATACGACACGAGAGTCACGCGCTCGACCTCCTTTCGATTCATTATTTTTTTCTTCCCTCGGTGTCTTCTTGAATTGAAAGTAGAGGGGATGTATATATATGAGAGAGAAAGGGTAAAAAAAAATTACATTGTCGCACCGCTCGCTTGATATTATATATATATACCCGAAGGCGTGTCTCGGACGAAGACAAAGACGAGAGGAGAGGAGAGGAGGGGGTGGATTACTTTGTTGCGGGATAAGTTCGTAATTAGCCGTACGGGAGAGAGAGAGAGAGAGAGAGGGCCGACAAAGCGTAAACGAGTACGCGAGGGAGGGAGAATTAATGTTGTTTATTGTTTTAAAAGTCGACGAGGCTTGCTTGCTTGCTTGCTTGCTCCCCCCTCCCTTCCCTCGTTCTGACAAAAGCTGTTTGTTGTACGGTAACTTGGGCAATTTATATATAAGTTGGTTTTTCAGGCGAGTATAATTAATAGCCATTTAGGGATAAACGAGGCTCGAGGGGATAGCCTATTGAAGTAAGTGACCGTAATGGTATAACAGTTGACAAGGCCGTATTAGAAGCGATTGAAGATTTATCGAGATGCTTTTCTTTTTCGCACGTATACTATTTAAATCGTTCCGCAGCACATCTTTTTCTTTTAATCGTCAAGGCGAGAGAGAGAGAGAGAGAATCGATCGATCTGTAGATTAAAAAAGATTGTGAAGACCGGCTCCGAAAATACTTTCTGACTTGTACGATGCATACATGTTATATATATATATATAGATTTCTCAGGAAGACGAGGGAAATCGCTAAAAGCATCAATATTTTTTTTCTCTCCCGCGCGCTCACGCTAATAAATCAATTCAACTCCAATTTCCGATTCTTATAAATCAATTAGCGCGCGAACGCGCGGGCGCATTATATACGAGAGGTTTATGATTTACAGCCGTCACGAGTGAGATAGATAGATAGATCTTTCTTAATCAGGTGTATATATAACGCGCGTGGGAAATACGTCATTTATTATATCATACGCGAGATAATTGTTTTTTTCCTTTTTCTTTTACACGGCGGTCGTTAATCTTTCTTCTTCGCGTGGGGGGATTAGTATTCTATTTATGCTCATTGTATATTATATATAAAGGAAATTAAAGGTACCGCTGCGGTGTAAACTTACTAGGAGAGGGTAAACTAACACAACTTACGTCCAAAGTTGTGTTAGTTTAAAGTTAAGCGTAAAAAAATCGCTTATAAATCGATGGAAACTAGAGCACATGTCTATTTTAGTATATTTTAATTGTTTAAATTTTAACTATCATAACTTTGGATAGATTCAATATTTTTCAATTCTGAATAGTGCAACAAAAAATTGTCATTCTCTAGTTTTCATTTCATAATTTACAATCATATGTATATGCTTTATCTAAAATGCAACTAAAAATGTCGATAACTCGAGCATATCAAATCGTTAGGGTCCAATATTCCATCTTTCATCATATTTTGGTATCCAAAAACATATCTCAAAATTTGAGCAAAATCCGTGATCCGGAGGTCCGCCCCTCTCCCAGTTAGTTTTCATATACACATAAAATTTATAGGTAATCATGAGAGGAACATTTATAGTGATGAGGTGCACGAGGCATCAGGTGTAGAATTACAAATTAATTACTCGAAAATCGTAAATATACTAATTGAAATTGTTTGCTCGCTCGCTCGGAGGCTTGATAATTTACGAGGATTATTATTACCATTTCGTTATTTGCATTTCGCATTGGCGTGTTGTATCATATACGATACCACCACTACCGGAGAGACAATGACAAAAGTAGCCGATTGCACGCGCTAATGTTTATATAGAGTGTATTGAAGACTATAAAAATTTCATTAGCGCAAAGTATAAGGGCTTCACAGTAACGCGCACCTTGCTGTAAGCTACCGCATCAAAAGCTATAAAAAATAAATGACCTCGTAAAAATTTTCACAGCGCAGTGTGATTTGAGAGTTGCGATTTAATTTAAAAAAAATTAGCAGCCATCGTAAATTCCCGTCTATACACATCATGCGCATGACACGCGCGCGGGAGGAAGAGAAATTGTATACATATATACTTATCCGATATATATTCGATCATATAACGATTGATATACGTTCGAATAAAAATTCTTTTTTTTTCTTCTTACAAAAATTGAACGCGTTGCTCGATTAATTATTCCGATTTTTCTCTATTATACGCTTTAATTTATGGGAAATATGACAATGAACGGATAACAGCAGTCACGCGCCGTGTGCGTTTTTAATGAAGAGTGATTAAGCATAATGAAATCGCACGGCGACTCTATTTATACATTTATAATCGCACAGTCGTTCGTCGCGCGCTCGTATCGTATATAAAAGATTAACGAATGTACGAGGATCTCCCTTGTAAAACTTTGACGGAATTATAAATTATTATAATATTCACAAAAAGAGAGAGAGAGAGAGCCATCCCTCTGCATTAAAATTTCATCAAACGAGTAATCATGCTAATTAATACATCTTTTACATTCACTACATACATATAAATTCAATTAAACCCCTTCCAAAAAAAAGAAACTTTCCCTTTATACCACCGAACCGCTATATATAATCTAACCCGACGAACCAAAAAAAAAAGAAGAAAAAAAAGAAGAACTTCAGAACCCTTCAACCCTCACCTATCCCTCTGGCTAAAATCGATCCATGTTGACGATCGATCCGTTATTAATACACCACTCGGGTTGTCTCGCGAGACTGCTCCTCCACCTCCTTTTAGCCCATCCTACTCTCTCTCTCTCTCTCTTGCTCTCTCGACGCATTGTTTTCCTCTAATCCTCGCGGCACACGTGCGCCCCGGAATAGATCACTACCTTCTCGTATGCTAGTAGTAGTGTGCAATCTTCAGATGGCACACACTCACTCATTCTCTACTGACGTCATACACTTGCAAGTGCGAGATATAGAGATAGATATAGATAGATAGCTGTCGCTTGCACCACGCGGTCGTATATATACACACACATATACATACACATACACGATATCACCATCATCATCAGTAGCAGTAACAGCAGCAGCAGCAGCATCGGCGTTTGCCGGGCGAACGCTTCTCTCTCTCTCTCTCGTGATATGTACCTTGGCCGGCCGCCCGCCACCCCTCGTTTCTTCCACCCCCCTCTTCACCGCGCTATCGATCTCTCACTCACTCTCTCTCTCTCTCCACCTCGTTGTATATGTATGTATGTATGATATGCGTATACTCACCGAACATCCTAAGGTGCATGTGCGTCGGCGGATTGAAACTACCGCAGGCCATAAGGATCACCCGTGCCGGAGCCTTTGTCGCGCTTCCTTGCTGCTGCTGCTGTTGCGAATCCATCGTCGTCCTGCTTATAGCCGCGGTCTCACCGTTCCTATCATACCAGACACCGTAAGGTGATTGAACAATAACAACAATAACAACAACAACACAGAACGTAAGGGTTTTATATCTATATTTATATGTTATATCCGTGAGGGATAAAAAAATGGAGATGAAAAGAATAATAAGTGAGAGAGAGAGATTAAAAAGGTAAAGGGGTATATAATATGTTGTATGTATACACGCACCGCCGATATAGTGGTATGTATATAGATATATATGTGTATATATAGATGTGTATGTGTGCGTGTGTGTATATATAAAGAAGCGAGTGCGAGACGCGCGAGCGTCGGACGCGCACTGGAGCGGCTCGCGCGCGCGACTGGGGTAGTAGGTACTGGAGGTATACGATAGTAGTATATAGTATATATACATATACAGGAGACGCGCGACCGAATCCTAGTGCGCATGAGCGGCTATGCGTTATACGCGTGTGTGTGTGTGTGTGTGTGTGTTTGTGTATGTGAGGATAAGTGTGTATAGGTGGAAAAAGGCATTCTTGAGGAGAGTTTTCGCGAGAGGGGTGGAAGAGGAGGAGGAGGAGGAGGATGAATTATGGCACACACGGCGAATTGTGCGGAATGAATGGGAATCGCGAGAGGAGGAGGAGGGGGAAAAAGGGGTCGCGTTCTATTTGTCGGAGGAAGAGAGAGAGAGGTGTAATTAGTGGGGGGATGCTTTTATATATGTATATGTGTGTGTGGTTATTTTTGGGATTTTTTTTTCTCTTTTTTTTTGGGTTGTTAAAATGGTATTTAGAATTGTTAATGAGGCGGGGGTGACGGTAACTTTAGGACTTAAGTGTGTGTGCAAAGATGTTGATCGTTTTCTCTTTTTTTCTTTTTTTTTCGCGGGTGCGCGCGCGCGGTCATTAGCGACGGTTACGTTGAGAGTGATTTTTTTCTTTCTTTTTTGTGTTTGGTCTTTTATGAAGAGCTTGAGTTTAATTAATTTAAATTTTCGTATATGAAAGGTATACTGTACACAAGGGTAGGCTCGAATTCAAATTAATAGCGTTATTTTTTCCCTTCTTTTAATAAGCGACTTTATTCTGGAGTATGCAATTTTTTAGATTTCCTATTAAATTCCAAGAAAATTCTGAAACCTTTTAAACTCGCAATTCGAAATAGAACCTACTCCTTATAAAAAGGAAAACGCATTGCATTCACGTTGAATGACGCAAGAGCTTTTATATCCTAGTTTAATTTACTCCGCATTATATATACCAGCTGTGCAAAAACCGAAAAATGCGCAGAAATATTTTCTACCCTTTTAACGTAACGTATATATAGCTGATGTATATAACAGAAGCGTTGCTATTAATTTGAATTCAAATTAAAAATTTAATTAGCGTTTTATACAACGTGTTACTTACGTAGTCATTCTGTAAGCACCGCAAACTGAACGTTTGTAAATAAAATCTATAACTGCATCTTGCATTAGGTACTTTACACTCTCGCCCCGTTTTAGGGCTGTTCTAATTCGCGCCGAGTTGACTTTGTTTGGAATTAATTCAGGAACCTCGTGTATGTTATGCTGCCAAGAAGACAAACTCAAGTTAATCAATTGATAAACTATACTGTATATAGGGAAACTTCTTAAGCAGTTATCTTTTTAATTTAAGTTGTGTTTTAATTTATAGATTGCTACTATTATCAAGTTTTATTTTTTTACCATATATTGTGTAAGAATGTCTGAGTCGTATATAAGTTTATCCAGATTGTCTCCCCCTTTTCCTACTTTATTATAAATTACTAAACCATACTCCTTTACAATTTGTAAAAGCTAAAAAAAGAAAACAAAATCCATTTTAGTAAAATTGGTTAGTTCAAAATTATAAATCTATAAGGTGTAAATACAAATACTCACATCGTCTTCTGAACATACACTAGTTGACAGAAGACTTTTAACTGTATCGGATCCACATAGAAATTTTATTTGTACTGGTGATCGATCTGAGCTATTTCTAATATCCTCAGGTATCCACTCCAAGTCCTCATTATTTACATTATTGTCAATATCATTATTTAGGAAGGAATTCAATACATTTTGGTGATGCTGTAGTGTCTCTCGAGTGGTCTTAACATTATTTTGTTGTACTTCCCAACTACTAAGGCGAATCCAGTCACTGGTTTTCAAAGAAAGCTTGACTAAATTACATCTTGTACTAGAGTCCGCTAGATCCTTGTTATTGGAACATCTGTCACTGACCGGTGATATAATGCCTCCAACGACACTGTACATCCGCTTTTGGTGTAAATGGTCTCGTGCTCTTTCTAAAAAAATAAAAGTGAATAAGTAAGTTATTCCAGTATTACAAGTTTGTAAAACTTAAAACATCTCATTTAATTAATTTATATAAAATTCTAAACAACTTTTGTTTTTTATGTAATATCATAAGTTAATTTTAAATATGATTCATTTTTAATAAATTTTTTCCTTAACTAAATTGAATTTAATTATAATAGTTTCTTTTGATTACATGAAAAATTTGTTTCATACATTACTTTAATGGTATTTAATTATATTCAAGTTGTTCATAACATCATTCAAGTATAATTATATCATGGCCAATATACCTTATTTGACTCTAATGCATTTCAATAAAAAAAGATACTATAGAAACGAAAACAAATCATTCCTACACCATTATCTAAAGAAACAATGAGTTTTCTTACTGTAATCATGAGTACTGAGTTTATTTTTAGCAATGACTAACTTTGTTTACTTTTATGGATAGTATATAGCTTTGCAATTAAAACCCTGCACTTAACGACAGACGCTACACATTTGACTTAACGCTCGACAAATCATTAAAAAACCCACATTATCAAAACAAACAGTTTATAAATCAAGGCACCTGTATTTACACCCACCCCCTTGTCCCCGTATAATCGTCACCCACCGAACATAAACATAACCAAACTCGCGTGCTCCCAACCTCCGGCACGCAAAGTCCATTTAAAACCGTGACTCACACGCACATTATATTGCCATATTATACTTGCAGCCAATTATCAATTTCCATTCGCGAGACTCACCGAACATTCGCAGGTGCATGTTCGTCGGTGGACTGTACCTGCCGCAGCTCATCAGGATCACGCGGTTCATTGGCATCTTGTCAGTCTTGCCGTTTCGCACCTCCATTGTCACTTGCTTATACGCGCTCTTGCCTTCTTTTTTGTTATCCGCGCCTTTGCAACGATGATTAATAAGGAGGGGGAGAAAAAAAAGTAAAAGAACGAAAGGACAACGTAAACAAAGACGTTTAAGTGTACGGCGAAGGTGCGCAGTTTGGCTCAGCGGTGCTGCTGCTGCAGGTGAACGAGGCGCATTCTCCGAGCGCGAGTTGCATACTGGCGGTATATAGCGCAGAGATAACGTTATAGAGAGGTTAGGTTAGATGAGGAAGAGAGAGAGAGAGAGAGAGAGAGAGAAAGATGTGCACAGTGGCTGTGTGTTTTGGGTCGTCAGCTGGGTATACGAAGTGTGCGTATATGTGATGGATGACAGAGGACTGCGCGACGACGTGAGTCAAGCCAGAACAGCTGACGCGGCATTTAAATTGTTTTTCTAGCGGACTTCGTTTGTCTTATTGATTTTTTTTCAGAAATTTAAAAGGCACCGAAGAGGAGATTTAAATTTATTTTTTAATGTTATATATGTAATTTGTTAATAATTTTTTTTTCAAAATATAAAATGTTACAATGTATTATTAATTGTTAAAAACATGTGTCGATTTTTTTTCTTCGATTCGAAATTGCAGAATAAAAGTCGAATTTTAAAAATTTAATGTATTAAGAGAGGAAAAAATATGAGTTTACAAAATCTTGATCAACATGAGAAACAAGTTACCTAATAGTGATTAAATTCTTTTACGCGATGCGTTATAACACGCGATGGTTACGAGATTTCAGTCGATCAATAAAGCCCGAGTGAGTTCAGGACTTATTTTAGAGATGGCGCCAAGTGTTCGATTTTTGGTGAATTTTGAATGAAAATTTGTTGCGCTTCTTTCTCCCATTAATAAGTTTGAAATTCATTATTTGAACCATTAAAAAAAAATATATATAGTTTATATAACTGTTACTTATAATTTGTAATTAATTTTAAAAAGTTAAATAGAGTTAAACGTTAATCAAATTATTATTTAACTTCTTGCTATTTATAGGAGTACGAATATATACCGAAGTGGAAATAACCATGCATTAACATTTTTTATCAATCATCATAATATTCACATGCTTAATGTCAATTTCAGTAGTTTCATTACGTATGTTTAGGTGTATGTCCATAAAATATTTAGTTTGAAAAGGTAAATTATTTGAATGATTTTCAAAAGTAAAAGTTTTTAATTATGGAAACATAAAACTTTATTTTTTAAATACGATTTAGTGAAAAATCCATTAAAGATTAGTTAAAATTGCTCCAGCGAAACATTAGTGAATATTCACTAATGAAATAATATAGATATTCACTAATTCTTATTGAAAATATCCACTATTAAAAATAATGAAACTCCTCTTTTTTATAATTAGTGGATAGTTCTATGTATTTTCACTAAGAATTAGTGAATATTCACTATATCATCAGTGAATATTCACTAATGTTTCGCTGGATCAATTTTAACTAATCTTTAGTGGATTTTTCACTAATTCAACTTTAGAGAGTACAGCGTATAAATATCGCGTGTTAATATCTGTATCGAATACCAATAATAAGACAGATAATATTTTATCTTTATTAAGATGTAAAGTTTATTTAGTTACATGACCCACATGTAAGTTTATTCTGCTAAAAAACCAAATAAGTTAATTGATAAAAACATAAGTCCTTTTAATAAATGTCATCCTCACACAATCCAAACAACATTCACAAATATATTTTATACATACTGAAATTTCTTAATATCCGAGCAGAGTAAAAGTAAACTTATATAAACAATAGTTTATATATACTACAACGTACTCTAAAAAAAAACAAAAAAAAAGGAACATAAACATAAACCACACACTCAGTCCGTATCCGGCAACCCTCTCTCACAGAACTCCACACCTTCTTCCACCCTTCTCACCTCGCCTCTCCAATCTCGTTAATGGAGGATCATATCTTCCCATACGAAACGCGTATATATACACACACATACATACGTACTTCCATATATACCCTCATACGATGATTAACCGTAATATAGACTTCGGCCGGGTGCTGGGAATCCCCGGCGATATAATTGCGCTCACCTTTATAATGCCTCCTATATACCCTCTCTCTCTCTCTCTCTCTCTTGCCTTCTGCACAGCGATAATAATAATAACGGAGTCGCTCTGCTCTCAGGGAGAAGCCGCGTACGCACGTATATATATATATACGTTCGGTGGTAGTCGTGGTGGTGCACTTATCGGGCCGCAATCAGCGGCGCATTGAGCGCGCGCGTCGCGCAATTAGTGCGTTTTACGCGCCCGAGCGCTGTGCCATTGTGCGGTCTTGCAGAGGATGTGTGCGGGTATTAGCTATCGACGACGTTGCTGCTATATACTGCCTGAACGCTAGCTGCTGCGGAGCTCTGTAAGGGTATTGTGAGGGTACAGGAGGAGGGGAGAGGGAGAGAGAGTGAAAAGGGTGTGTGTACATGCGCACGTCTTAAGGGGAGGATGAGAAGTAGTTGTATGTGTGTGGGTATAGTGTATATGTTATATGGATGGTTTGAAGTATTGGAGTGCTAAAGGTGTAGGATGTATTTTAGAGTGGTTTTGATATATAATGTTGTTCAGATTTTCTTAATTTAATGGTTATTGGTGGTCTATAAGCGAATTTGGGAAGAGATGGTGCGAAGGATTGGTATATATGAAAATGATATTAGGAACATTTAAAGAGTTTTATATTTAGAATATTATATAGGTACTGTATATTTGTAAGTATGCATGTATAGTATAAATTTAATACGAATTAATAATAATATGGCTTACCGGACGACAACGTGGAACGCGTGAATTCAGTATATAATTGGGCAAAAATTTTTTTTTATACATGATCGTGATATATATATATATACACACTTAAGTAATTACCGTAGCTTATGCTAACAAGATGATGGTCCAAGTTACAGAGGTTATACCCATAAGATAAGGCTAATATTTGGGCAAGAAGTTCATGCTGGTGCCCAGTCAGTTCGGTGCTTTTGAGGTTTGACCTCAAGCTATATTTGCATAACTTTACTCGACGCGTCTAACATTTCGTTTAGCGAATTTTATTACTCCATTATTGAATTTTGCGGAATGAAGTACACATCGAAATTTAATTTCAGTGAATCGTTTCATTTCAAAATTAAATAAGAACTTATAATATTAATTAATCAAAGATAATATTCTGATCAAAATGTGTTTGCAATATATATTTAGCAAAAGGTTCAATTAGTGTATACAAAATAAATAATTAAACTTTATTTATATAGTAAAAATAATTTCGTATTTAAAATTAAAATTCGAATTTTACATATTGTAAAAATGAAGAATCTACTTTTTCTTAATCTTACCTAATATAATTAATTTGTCATTTATTCAAGTTAAATTAACTATATCATCAATTTATTATTATTCATCATTTATTTTCTAACTAGAAACCAACTATTATTACTATACTACTTCAATATCCCAACATTTACGTACACCTTTTCTCCATATACTCACCCTCCTCCGACAACCTCATAGCCACACACTATATATACACGTCGCCAAAATCTAACCGGCGACTTCTACCGAAACCTTACTACTGCCACCCAAATCCCATACACGCAAGCAGGCAGTGCTTTGAGTCAATCGCTGGTGTTGTTGTCCTCTCGCGTATAACAGCTCGCAGGCATATGCAGAGCTTTACGCGCGCGCGTGCGGTGCTAATTCGACGAGAGTCAAGTGCAGCTGTTGTCCCGCCAGTATATATATAACGCGGCTTTGTACGCCCGCGCGATCCCTTTTGATATTCGTCTCCGTGCGTGCGTGTTAATATGAATTTATTTCCCCAGCAGGATGGATTGGTTGGAGACCGAAGGCGCGGGAGTATAAAGTGTGTGGCGTCGTATAATTCGTTGTTGATAATAGAGTTGTTAAATATATAACGGAGAGATTCGACGGAAAATGATCTTTTGAAGTATACTTAGCTTGAATTGAGCAACGAGATGTTGCTTGTACGTATAGTGGATCATGTATACGATGGTTGAGGTGTTGTTTGAAAAGCATTGAAAGTAACGAAGTGAATGGACGTTGAATTATACTTTGTGAAAGTTTTTAAGGGAAGAAAAAGTAAGAAAACGATGGGTTGATATAAAGGAACTTAAAAAACGATTGCCTTGATTAGGCTTTTCAGATTTTTATTGTCGACAAACTTAAAAAGAGATAAAAAAAATATTGATGCAAAATAATTTGTGTAACGTGGTCAATGATAAGATAAACATAGATCTTCAATGAAACGTTAGAGTGTGATGTAGAGTAATTACAAAACCAATAAATTAATTGAATAAATGCAAATTTTTTAAGAAATACTTACCCGTTTTTTTTTAGTATATTGAAACTTTAACGTAAAACCAAAAAATAATTTTTATGATTAGTTCAGAAAAGAAATAAATTAAAAACATCTAATTGTTGTTATAAAAAAATGCAATATAATTATTTTATATATATTAAAGTTAATATTTTACTATGTTTTCATAATGCGATGCAAAATTATATATTATTACAAGAAAATCAACATATCATTATATATTTAGGTACATGAATAATATTTACTTCGCTAATGAGAAAGTAATTTTCAAATTTGAATTTAGTTTAATTACTTGATAATTAATCATAATAATCATCGATAAATAAAGAAAAAATAAAAAAAAATAATCATATAGGATTATCTAAAGGATGTAATTAAGGGTATAGACACAACACAGAACACTAAGGGAAATGATAAAGCCAACACACAAAAAAATCCTTTGCTTAATAATACACAAATTTTATTTGAATCCGCATAAGCAGAGAAAATCATCATCATCATAATCATCGCCATTGTCATTAATTATGTTCGATGAACAGAGTTGCTCTTCGTCATATTCGCGACAGTCATACGAGTACACATGTAATTATATAACGTATGTACAATAATAAGTTTTCTCTCAGCTGTTCTCTCCTCTTCCTCACTCTCATCATTTATTATTCACTTTTTTCACCCATTTTCTCATCTCTCTCCAGTGTATGTATTTTTATTTATTTTATTTTTTTTTTCATTTGTTTGCTTCATTTTTGTGTATGCTTGTGTATCTCTCTCTCTTTCGCTTTCTCTCACGTATTATCATATTTTTTCACGTTTTTTTTTCTCGCATTTACCTCTTTGTTAATGATAATTAATAAATGAATATTTAATTAATAATAACCATAATTAATCGTAAATTGATTAATGAACATCGTATTAATAATATTTTTTTTTGTATTCTTCGTTTGCACGTTGCTGCGTTGCCCCCGCGGACGCTCGAGGAAAAACAAGACTGTGTGTATATATGTGTGAATCATATCGACCGAAGAACCAAGAAAAAAAAACAGAACAGAAAAAAAAAATCTTTCTCGCTCTTACGCTTATTACGCCAGCGCGTGTGTGTCACTTCTTATCTTTTTCTCGTCCTCGAACCCCTTTTCTCGTTATTGTTCTATACTGAAATATTCGCCCGACACACAGACACACACACAGACCGTCAACTCACTCATACGCTCTCTCTCATAATTAATATTACATAATAATAACATTATATTCATTTTGTTTCCTCTTTTTTTCCTCCTTAAATCGATAGTTACAACTTCGTTCGTCAACCGCTTACAAACGTGAAACTGGTATAGGTTTTTTTTCTTTATCATCCTTATTTCATGTATAATTCATATTTTCACCTTTTTTTTATGCCATTTTTCTTTTTACTCTTTTTGTTTCGGTTTGTTTCAGTTTGTTTCAGTTTTAATATCCACTAAGCATTCTTCTACCATTGATTAAATGCTCTTAGTGCCGGAGCCTCTCGCGGTTCTCTCTCTCTCGCTCTCTCATACATCCATACACCCACTCTCATATTTGCACACTTTTATCTCGCGACGTCTCTCGATTCGTCTCCTCTCCCCTCTCTTTGTTTCGTTCTTTTTCCCACATTCTCTCGCCAATCGCTTACCTCTCTCTCTCTCTCTATCTTTCGGTTAGTCCGATCGAAATCATGGACAGACTATACTGAAAGCGAGAAGAGAGAGAGAGAGAGAGAGCGGCGGAATCAAAATAAACGTGGCTAGACGACAACGTCTGAGAAAACGACCGCTAGTTTTTCTCTGAGGTATGCGCCGCCACACGCGCTTCTTCTTTTTTCTTTTTCATCTTCGTTCAATCGATTTTGACAGGCGCGCGACTTCCTCACGTTTATTACTTATTTAGCGTTATTTACGTATGTTAATAATTGATTTGCGGAAGCGCGCGCCTGTGTTTTTAATTTTTTTTTATTTCAATTTTATTTTTATTCGCGTCTTCTTTTCTCGTCGTAGAGTCTTTATATTTTTGTCAATATTTTTGACGAAATTTCAAAGTTTCAGCACCTGATCCAAGGCTCTTGAGATATACTTATATGCTATACCTCGGGTAAGTATGTACAAAGCCAATTAATTTTCGCTCCCCTCCCCGATCTCACTTATTATTTTTTTTTTTTTTAAATATACACGCTAATTTCTTCACTTTTTTTGAATACTTTTCGAAAACTTGTAATAATACTAACGGCATAAAATATAATGTCGTATTGTAACAAAGTGTGATATTGAATTCTTAATTTAATATTACACTTGTTGACGTAGATTAAGAAAATTTCAATTCGAAATAAAGATCTAAAAGCAGCCGCATTAAATAATTATTAATAATGAAGACGTTTATAAATATTGTCAATATAAGCATTTTTAATAATGCACCGTAATTTTAGAATAAAATTCTATCAATAAACATTTATTCGCACAAACCGAACAAAACGTTCCAATAGAATTTATCAAATTTAGAATAATACTTAAGCGAAATAATAAATCAAAGCATTTATATTACTCAAATAATTAAACAACGAATTTATACGAACAAAAAACACGTTATTTTCATCGCCACCGTCACATATTATGAAAGACACATAGTTTATACAGAATACAGAAAAATTTCGACACAGCAACAAAACCGCTTTCTCGCACGAGAAAACTTCGTTTATTTATTATTTTATTATTATTTTTTTTTCTTATTCTTTTTTTTCATCAACCATCATTAAATTCCTATTCATATATCGCCTCCACGATCAACGCCTTAAAACCTAATGAATTATACACGCACAATCGTTACATTATTCAATAATAATTCGTATCAGTCAAATTTCGATATAAGGATTTCCTAAAAACAGACTCTCTCATTTTTTTACCTATATACGACAAATAAATTTCATCACGAATCCCGTCAAAAAAAAAACAACAAAAGGCCCAAATAAATTGTCACGAGGTCGCAAAGGGGCCGTGTATGAGAGACGTCGCCGAGATCCATCGTTTACACACTTTATTTTATTATACATACACGGTTTTCCACCCACACACACATTCCCATATACATCATACACACATATATACCGACTTCTCATATACGATACGCTCTCGTTCTCTCGATTTGTATAATTCATTTATTTTTTTTTGCATATTTTTTTTTGTCATTTTATAGTACTCATCTAAACAATGAAAGCAGCAAAATGTCTTGAGGAAAAATTGTTCGTAGACGGCGGATAGGGGGGCGCGCGCGACTCGGCGCCCGAGACGTGTGTGTGTGTTTGTTTTTTTTATTCTTATCTTATCTTTTTTTTTTAATAATTATTTTACTTTTTCTTACTTATTTTTCAGCGCTAATCGCTTCTTTATACGCACTTTTTGAACATCCCCTTTCACATCTTTTACTTTTTTTTGTTCTTCTTCTTCTTCATTTTTTTTGGTAAATATCTCTCTATTTTCTTCTCTCTCGCGCTTCGTTTGCTCATTCCCGTACCCATCGTCATACACGGTTTAAGGATCGATTTATGCTTGGTTTCTTTCTTTTTTTTTGTTCTCAGTGCACCGGAAACTTCGTTTTACATTATGGAGTTTTTTTTTTATTCATTTGCGTGCGTTGATAAAAGCCGAGTAGAAAAAGACTGCGAGTTGTGTGTACTTTTTTTTTCTTATTAACATTAATACGTTTAAAGTTCCGGTTTCGCGTTCCCACCCACGTGTTATATATATATATATGCGTGTCTCTGTCCTCTTCGCACCGAACGGCATAATTGTTTCTTCTCGTCGACTCTCCCCCATCTCGAGGATCACGTACTCTCTTTCTCTCTTTCGCTCTCTTTCGTCCGTCCCTTCGTTTAGAATCTTTAGTGTCCCTTATTACAAGTTACGGTAGTGGCAATAGATATCTTCATCTCTTAGTAATTTTTTTTTGTCGCGGTTACTCTTATTTAGTTCCACTTTTGCATTTACCTCTTATACGTTTAAGCTTGGTTTAGCTGATTTTCTGATTTTTTTTCCTTCTGATAATTCTAATAGACATCTAAAAATAACACCCATTTTTTTTTCATTATTTCGTAATTGTTTATTCTCGTTTCGTCTTAGTTTCTGCTTACAACTTTACGGATAATCATTATCAAGCGTTTAAGCGCGCACGCGCGTCGCCACCACCGACAACCGCGCAAAGCCTCGATTCTCGCGCACTTAATCCGTTGCGTATACGCTCTCTCTCTCTCTCTCTTGCCTCTTTGTTCTCCATTACAGCGTCCTTAAATCCCTAGTTTACGTTATATAATTTACTTATGTTTCTGAGCTTTTTTGTTTTGACGCGAGGAGGAGGCGTGCGTTTAGAAAAATGAAAAAAGAAGAGTGTCAGACAGAGGTGAAAAATTCGTCCCTTTTTTTTGTTTGGTTTTCTGTGGATAGTCATCCCTCCCTATATATATATCCCGATAAAATATCGAACTTTGTTTATTTATTTAATAAATTTTTTTTTTTTTTGTTGCAAAGGGTTCGCTTATATAATGCGCTATACGCGCTCGAGGCGAGTCCTCCTCGCGCGGCTTTACGGTGGCGGCGATACGACGGTTGCGATATTATTGATGCGTGCAACATTTGGAAAAATCATTGCGTACGTTTGTCCCTTTCCGAAAAATCCTTTGCGAGCTGTCCTTTGTCCCGTTTTCTCTGCTCTGGAAATTCTTTCGCCTATTTTTATATATTCTGGCTTTACAAAAAGTGGATTTTCTGTTTTTTTTTTGTACGAAAGATAGTTAAAGACTATCTCAGCTTAATCTGCGTCGAAGGTATTGCTGTTGAACCATTCCGATTCCTCTGCATCGAGCAATGTAGGTTTTATATGTTCGAATTGCTTTGTTCAAATTTGAATTTTAGCTCAGTATAATTAGTTTTTGTTGAGAAAAATTACATAGTTCTTATCTGGTGTATCTTAAAGGTAAAATAAATTTTTGTTGCACAGCTTTATATTGAAGATTGTTAATATATATTTTTTTTAAATAATAACAAAAATTTTTTGTTGTATACGCGACCTACTTATACAACAAAATGGTTATATCTACTATACCTATACGTTTAAAAATGAAAGACTAAAATAATTTTTCTCAAACCTTTTTCTTTTTATCCCATTTATTCAACGCTACGGTAATTTTATATTTTATCACGTAGCCAAGGAAGCAGCTTCGCTAAACAATATTATTATTAATATTCCCTCGTCCTTAACAACATTTCTTGAGTACAATAAGACGAACTTTTTATCTCCCGTCACTTTTCCAAAATTTTTACAATCAATGCCGCCGAATAAATAGAGACAATTTACACTCAAATTTAGAATTACATTATATACAATTGCACACTGCTGCCCTATATAATAGCTTTCAATCAATAAATTACTAAGAACTAATTTTACATATATATACACATCAGCCAAAATCCTTTCGTTTTGGACTCCCTTCGAAAGCTCAATAAAATCCACGACTGTACCCAAAAAATGCAGCACAACAGACGAGAGAGAGCATTTGGAAAAATCTATACGTCTCGACACAACACAACCGACGACAGTTATATAAGCCAAACGGAAAAACGGCTCACCCGGCCGCGACATAAAGAAGCAAGCTGGGAAGCTGTGTGTCGTACCACGTATATATATATATATACCGGGCAAAGGCGCTATACTCGAGTGTCGCAAAAAAGCATCGCCGCACTCGCGGGAAGCTTGAAATTGCGCACAGCTGGATCGCGCGCGCTTGTGTGTAAAAAGGGGACGTAAAATACGTGCAGCCGCGCGAGCGTACACGGGGCACAATAACGCTGCCGTAGCGGACGTTAAGAAGCCAAAAGCCAAGCCGCGAAGAACATCCGCGGCTTTTTATCGCTCGCACGGTAGATGACCGCGATATTAAGGGGACACGACCGAGCGAATTTGAAATTTTTTTTTATTGTAGTCGCCACGTGGTGGGCGGTTTCAATGTAAATGGTGTACGTTATGGTTGTGATATATTAAAGGATTTTTTTTTCTCTCTTTTGTGTATAAAGCGACGCGAAAGTTTGTTGATAGAAATCAAGGAGAGATGAAAAAAAAAGGTTTATAAGTATGCTGATATGCTGCTTCCTTGACTTGTGGATATAGAAAAGATCGATTGCAGTTTATCCATATATGTTTACGTGAATGATTAAACAGAGGCATTCTCGATTCTGTGTCGCTCGGTTTATATATTAACGCCGCGTCAGCTCTGACTGTTATATAGGCATGTATAACAATATCTATTAGAAGGAATGTTTGTGCGAAACTTACTCTCTTTCTCTCTTTCTCGCTCTCGCTCTTTCTCTCACTCTCTTGCCTTTGTAAAATGTGTATATACTTATGATAAATGGCTTTTTAAACGTAAAATGTGATGTAATAAACGTACAGTGGCTGAACTCGCTATATCGATGACTAAATTGGTTATTCAAATATATACTTATTTCAATTGTGATGTATAAAGTTTTACGGATAAAATGGATAAACTACTTTCAGAAGTTCGCGTATAGAAAGTAATAAGCGATGTTCAGCACTGACAGAAGGCGGCTCCCGGAGAAAAATTCATCCATCTTTTAAAAAGGCTTAAAAAAACAGAGAATAGAAGAGAAAACAAATAAAATAGAAAAAAAAAACTAAACAAAACTTAAGCAGAAAAGAAATATTTTCCGTGAGTATTTCCGTCCGATTGCGTTATACGTATATATCTATCGACCGCGCGAGTTTATAAAACAATCAATATGATTGTTCCCGAGGTTTTCCAACTCTCTTTCCTCTTTCTCTCATTCTCTTTCACTCTCTCTCACTCTCTCGTTCTCTCGCTTTCTTTCTCTCTATATCTCTTTCTCGTTCGCCGAGGCGGGCATTCTTGATACAACAACGCGCCGCAAAGTTCTTCTTCCTCTCTCTCTGTCTATCTCTTCTCCGCGGAGAGCTATATGCAGCGACTTTTTTTTGTTTGTTTATTAAAAAGTGCGAGGGTACGCTCTCGGTACACGTCGTCGTCTTTCCCTTTCTCTTCCACTCTCTCGCTCGCTCTCTCATTCTCTCTCTCTCTCTCGCGTTCACCCTTTCTTTCTCTCGTTCACGCTCACACAACTCGAACTCAAAGAAACTAGTGAATAAAAAGGTGAAGCGTAATATGAAGCCGACCCAGAAGAGGAAAGAATAGAAATGAAAAAAAAAAAAAAAAATAAAAGAGATACGTTCTCATCATTTTTGTTTGTCGTTAAAATATAATATCATAAGGATTGTGATCGTACAATTCACACGAGGACTGAGCTGCGTCGGTCTATTGCAAGTCGAGGTGAAGACAAATAATATTTCCAGAATCGAAAGTGCCTCGACAGATTTTTAAAGAGTTATTATTATTATTATTATTTTTTGTTTGTATTATTAAAATTTTGAAAATTTACACTCGTAGCCTTTTATTTGGAATCTCGCATATATATATTTTATATATCATGACTCTATATAGCTTGGCCAATCTTTAGTGCGACATTGCACTCGGATATCCTCGTTTTTAAAGTTTCATCCTTCTCTCTCTCTCTCTCTCTCTTTCGCTCTCGCTCTCGCTCATCATCACGACTTTTTACACGTATCGTCTTCAGAGATCACTCGTTACGTTTTTTTTTTAATTTTTTTATGTCAGTCTATCTAATCTTAAAAATCTACATATCGCAAGCTTCGACTCCGTAACCTGCATTAACTTTTTTTTTGTTGCTTATTTCCTCCCGACCTTTCCACTCTCTCTCGCTCTCGCTCTCTTGTGAAAAAAAGATTCTCTCGCTACTCTCCTTCCTTTCCGCGTTCTGCCACACGCTTCTATATATATATATTCTCGGCTTCGAGGCGAAAGTCTGCGCGCGTTCGTATCAAAGTACATATATTAAACAGAAATTCACGCTCAACGCCTAAAATGTACACCTTAATCTGTTTCTTTTTTTTTTCGTCGAGAGATCCGTAAACATGGACTCGACGCGTAAATAAATAAATAACCAAAGGTAAAGTAGATAATTACAAATTCTCACCTAAAATAATTTAGACACACATATATAATTTAGACAATAAATTAAGAGTCAGACTATCGCCTCGAAGCGCTGGTAAAAAGTTTATTCTCTCTGTCTTTCTTTCTCTCACATTCGTTCACCTACCAACTCGGACATACTCAATCTCTCTCGCTCGTTTTCGCGCTTTCTCTCTCTCTCTCTCTCTCGTCGATACACCGGAGCATCTACGTTAAGGCCGAGAGCTAAACGTCGGCCGCTAAAACAGAGGTTTGATGACGCAAATACGTTTTACACAAGGGTCTTACAGAATTTGTACTTTTTCATCTCGAATGCGCTTCTTCTTCTTCTTTTTTTTTTGTTTGTCATCGTCAGACACGCCGACGACGCGCTTCTTCGTTTTTATTAAACATACGAGTTACTTCAGTATACCTTAATTAATTAATTAATAATATTAATAATGCGCGATTTTTTTGTTTTGTTTGTTTGTTTGCTTGCCGTGTGCGGCAAATAAGAAACGAAGCTCGAAATCGCTCCAGTCACGTCTTACTCTATTGGTACATATTATAACGGTGTTGCTCTTGCTCGCACCTTTCTTTTTTTTTTTTTAACAAAAGTAAAGACGGCCTCGCGATTTCGCGCCTCGGTGTTTTAAAGTAGTTTTACTCTTCTGTCTCGAAAGTACGATTGGTAAAAAGAAAATGGGTTATTTGCTTTTGATACATTAGGATTAATTGGCAACGTTCTTCTTATTTTTTTTTTGTTTTTTTTTTGTCTCGCAACCATAAAAGATGCACACGAGGTTTGGTGTTATATTTTCTCTAAAATTAATAATTAGGTGGTACATTAACAACGTAGACTGATATGTTAACCAAAAAACGGGTTTTTTCGTTAAACCGAACGTGTGTGTGTGTGTGTTTTCTGTGTGTATGTTTTTATATAACCGAGACTAATTTCCTTTTCTACGGTCAATCGTGCTTTCGATCTTTCGTAGTTATACAATATCGCTATTTTGTCTTACGTACGTTTTACAACAAACTCTTCTTTCGCAACCTCCATTCCTCGGTTCTTCATTTACGAGCATGTGTCACACACTCTCTTGTTCTCTTTTTCTCAGTGTATATCTGTGAAAAACACCAAAAAAACAACTGGCATACGTCAACCGATAATAATCGCGCATTCGTCACTCTTTATTTTTTCCTCCACATTATTATTTTTTTTTCTTTATAACGACAAATCAACTTGTCACACTCGTCGTGCACGAAAAAACATTTTTTTTTTGTGTTATTACTCTTTTTTTCTTTTTGTAATAAATTTTCATCTCTCAACAGCGCGTCGCATGCACACATACACACACACACACATACACTAACGCGCGCTCGTTTGCTCCCTCTGCGCTGGTTATTAATTTTCTTTTTTTACAAAACACCGATCACGGTTCTCTCTCTCTCTCTCTGTCTGTCTAACAACAATTTGGACTTGTCGTCGCGCAAAATGAAAAACATGCGCGCGCGCGCGAGCGTCAGAGACGAGACCAACGTTTGCGCAATCGCTCTCTCGTGTACTGGCTCTTTGTAGTCGCTTTAGGGTAAGAGAGAGAGAGGCTCGAGCGACAATGAAAATGGACTGGATTACAAGATAACGCGGTTGCGTCATACGATTATATTTCGCGAAAACGATTTGCGAAAAAATAAACACACCCCCTTTTTTTCATCCCCTACCAACCCACCCATTAAAATTTCATTTTCCCCGATAAAACAGTAACAAAAAAAATGTACAATTTGAAAATCCATTTTCATCCATTTTCGTCTTAGCCTCCCTCTTCCTCTCACTCTCTTTCTCTTCCTCTTTTCTGCAGGCAACGACGTTCTATTCGATGTTTCTCGCTCTCGTCCACCATTCTCTCTCTCTCACTCACACACTCTCACTCGTTCTTTCTCTCTCTTTCCAATATGTACAAACACCACTCTATCGACGCTCGCCTCTCCATTTACAATGCTCCGCGTGCGCGCAATCGCAAAACAGCCTTTCTCCCCCACGCGCGAATATATATCTATTCACTCTCATATCCCACTCGCGCCCACCTATAACCTCGCCTCCTCCCCTTTTTCCCTTTCCTCTTTTCTCTCTCTCTCTCTCGCTCTCTCACTCTTCCTTACTCTCCGTTAAAACATCAAAGTATGCATGTGTGTTCGTATGTATGTATATATCACGTGTGTATCCGCACGTGTACGTGTGTTTATGCGTGTGTATATGTGATCGGTTAAAGAAGAAGAATAGTGAGATCTTCCCTCTCGGCTTTCTTTCTCTCTTTCTCTCTCTCTCTCTCTCTCTCTCGTTCTCTCTCTTTCTCTCTTTTGCAAAAGGACGTTTTCCGCATCTCTCCTCCGACTTCCATCTTCTGCTCCTCGCAGAGGCTGGCGCGCACAACACACTACCGCTTATAACACACTCCTGCACACCCGCGGAGGGGGGTGAGAGGAGGGGGGGAGGGACTTGTCGCCTTATTCCGCCTTTATACGTGCTGACGGCCGTACTCGAGATCTCGCGCGGGCGTTAGTTGCTGGTGACATTGCCGCCACCACCACCACTGCCACCACTGCTGCTGCTGCTGTTGCTGTTGCCACAGCCGACGACGCCGTTGCTGTCGGTGCTTCGCTTCTGCCATTGCCGTTTTCGCTTTCTCGATCGTCCGCGCTTTGAGGTGTCCTCCTGCCCCCACTTGCCGCCACCCCCGCGCCGTCTTCTTGTCTGCAATGTAAAAAAAGAAAAAAAGAATGACGCGGGTTATTATTTTAGTGATAATTTTGTGAAACGACGATATTTGTGGATGTTTTATATGCGTTTCAAAAAGGGAATATTAGTTTAAGTAAGAGGTTTATTAATTGGTATATTAATAAACGGTTTACTACACGTTTGGTATTGCTATCGTAAGTACCTTGTATAATCGCATTAGAAATCCTTTATAGTGACTGTATATAATTAATTTTGTCTTTCGCGCGAGTGTATATAAACTCCCACGTTTACTTATCGATTTCTGATAATATATTATGATACAATATTGCAGAAAGTATATAAGTATACCATAATTGCAAATTTTAAATAATTAATAATTCAGATTATTTCCTTTCGTATAAACCATTTTTCTCGTGCCTCATCGAGTTTATAACCGTATAATCACTTTATACAACCTTAAAACGCAACTCATCTACCGACTACTTTTCTCCCCCCTGCAACAACATCTTCTTCCCACACTTATACCCACCCAAAACCCATCCTGCACCTAACAAATTCTGAAAAAGCACCTAATCAAGCGCGCACGCAAACTATAATTTCCAGTGCTCCCCCGCGAGCTCTCGCAATAACTTTCCCGTGCTCTTCCTTCTCTCTCTCTCCCTCTCTCTCTCGTGCATTTTCCATCGCGGCCCCGACGGCGTCGGCATCCTTACTCCACTTCCTCGCATTATTTATCGAGCAGATCGTCGGAATTTCCTACGTCTCTCGCGTAAAGGATGAAGTTCTCCAGTTTCCGGCCGAGTTTCCCCGCCTCTTGTGCATGCTCGTAGGCGAGAGAGAGAGTGAGAGAGTTGCGGATTATACGTCAATTTTTCGGTTTCGCAAAAGTTAGAGCAGGTGGAAGACGTGGTATAGTGGTTTATTTAGGATCGATTGTTGGAGAGTATAGTTAGTGTGGTTTGGGTGATCGATTTGCCAGAGGCCAATGAATTTTTGAAGTAGTTTAAGATGCAACACGAATTTTCAATTAATTGATATTCCTTAATGAGCGTTTGTATAATGGATGCATACCTGATACATATACCTAAACCTATCGTTAATTAAATAATTTTGTTCATTTCAAATGATTGTTTGATCACTTATAATAACAATGTCTGTAAACACAAAAGCTACTTTGCATATTTCTATAACGAATAAAAAAAATCAAACTACTTAATATTATTACTGTAAACTAAACAATAATCAACCTAAATTTCCCCTTATTTCGACCTCAAAAAAAAGGACAAAACTACCCTCGTAACAGAACAGCTGCTGCTTGCTCGACTACCGCTGCTCACGTTGCTGCGAAGTGAAATCGGCGATTTTCAATCAGCCGTCGCGCGCGTTTTCGCCGCGTCGGGCGCAAAGGCAAATTTACGAGCCCGAGCGTTGAGCGAGAGAGAAAGAGAACCACCCCCGCGGGCTATATATAACCCGAGCGAGCGAGCGCAGTTTCTCAAAGGCCCGGGAGGCCGTGTGTAGGCAGCGTATACGTTCGACCCCTTTGAAGGCGCCGAGAGTATTTTTGAAAAGTGTGGACGAGGGTATAGGTGGAGAGGCAAAGTGAAGAAAGGGTAGGTATTGAGTTTGGATGTGGGAAAGTGAGGCGGACAGTAGTTTTGAAAACTGTGGGGTGATTTTGGAATTTTTTTTAAAGTGGACACGGTAGTTTTTGATTGTGAATAAAATTACAGGAAAAAGGTTCTGACGTTAAATCAAGAATGAGGCTCAACGATTGTAAGAAAAGATGGAAGAAAAATCTGATCTATTTTTGTGTCTGACTAAGCTCGGAGTAAAACTACTTACAATAGACGTGTGTCTGTGTAAAAATTTAACTTTGAACTTTGTAGCTGAAATTTCTAAAATTTACCAATCATGGCGATTGCACGGACAACTACTGATAACAAAAAATTATTCTCACTACGTCTATCAGACGATCAGAACAACTCCACAATCAACCCCTAAAAACCTGCATTTTCCTTAAACCTCATTTACAAAACAAGACACTTTCACTCTTCAACCCTCAAACCACCCTAGCCTAACCACGTCCCGCATTAAAAGTCATGATAATCCCACGCACAGGGCCGAAATTAATTTCTGCAATATCGCGCCGATGAACAGCAGGCCGCTTTCTCTCACTCTCTCAGCCCTCAAAATCCCCCGCCGATTAAACACCGCGGACTCTACCCTATATATAACCCGTATGCGCTCTCCCGCCGCGCCGTTATTAATTTTGCGAGAGTGAGGTAACGAAAGGGCCTGCGGCGAGATGCGCATATAAGCGATTCCTCGCCGCTGAGGCGTAGACACGATTTTCAAACTGACGTAGCTTATTTTCAGGTATAGTCGAGGTCAATATATATACGAATTAAAAGTGTAGTGGTTATTCGATAGCTTAGGTTGTTCATTTAATTTAGTGTTTAAGTGTAATGTATACGAATTGAAATAGTTGTCCAATTGTTTGGGACTGTGTGTGTTGAACGAGTGTTAAGGAGAATAAATTAAATGAAAATTATACCAACCTAAAGATTGTCCATCATCTCGGAAAGGGTCAGCCTGGAGGTGGACATTGCAACGCCGCTGTCGCTGCTACTTTGCACACTGCTATGGTCATCGGTGTCCGACTGGTTGCTCGTGTATCCAATCACATCGACCTCGTCTGTAAGCAAAATAACAAATACCATTATTAACTGGCTCTAATAAAGTATTATTACTACCTAGTAACAATGTGTTATTATATATTTTACAAAGAAAAATTATGAAAGTAAGTAGGTCCACAGTAGTGAAAAGAGTTTAAAATTTTTTTTCACTCTCTGCGGATTTAATTTAAAAGTTGGAGTCCCGTTCGCTAGAATCAAATGCTAAAAGTTCAGCGAGTAATCGTACAATCTCTAAAAAGAATATCCACCACTCGCAGTCTGGAAAAGGTTATTTTAAAGAATGTAAGAGAATTCAATCACAAAATTATAAGTTTCTTTACTTCAAAACGTCCTACATTCACATTTTCCATAGAAAAATCACTGTGTAAACGGTGAAAATACTATTCAATTAAACCCTTAAACCATTCCCACCCGATATTTCCCACATCCTTCACGTAAATTCGCATAAATCTCATTGCACATATACCTGCCACCTTTTACCACCACCTCACCTTGCGTGTACTTAAAAAAAACCCCTCTCCCCTTCCAACAACCTCATCCCCACTGTCAGAACCGCACAAAATAATTTCGAACGGCACATAGCTGCGCGCGCGTTGGTGTGGGGGGCGTCGTTCCGGAATTTTATGCGAAATCGATACGGCGAGCCACTCCCGGCAACGCCAGCAGCGGGGTTGCGCACGTGCTGCGCGCGTCGTCGTCGTCGTCCACGTGCGCGCCACCGCCGCCGCGCCCCCCGATGATTAGCTCTCGAGTTCGGCCAAATTGGAAAGCGAGAAGATGCTTAGCGCTGATTAGGGGCGGTTAATGGGGTTTTCGCCGCGAGGGTCGTCCCTATATGTGCGTGCACGCGCGCGCTCGCGTACGTGCGCTGATGGGGTGAGAGAGGGAAAGAGCTGTGCTATATGCCGGGGGTTGCGGATTTTTAGTGGGTGAAGTTGAGCCGCTTAATGTTGGCCTATGTGCGTGTGAAGCGCGCGTGGAGTTGCGAAGAGATTATTTTAATTAATTATTAATTTCAAAGGGTCAGGTGAACTGTGTTGTTTTCGAAAGGCCTTATTATTCTGTTTATGGCGATAAAGATTAATGGGACGCTAATATAAGTGCGATGTGTTTGTTAGTAATTATGAAACGAATCATTAGAATTCGTGAGAGGTTGTATGTATATTTATTACTTATTACTGTAACAGAACTTAAAATATTTAGATTTCAACTATCTAAAATTTAGAAGAATTTATAGCCAGTACATAAAAACTCAAACGAACCATTTTAACCTAAATTTTTACGATAAACTTTCGAAACTTCACACTCAAAACGCACAGCACCCTCGATCCTCCAAAAACGTTCATACACACAAGCGCGTGTTCATACATCAGCAGACGATTCGTCGTTCTCCCATCGGAAAACCGAGCGCGCGCCCGCGGGAACGCCGGAAAATATAATACGCCGGCGTAGCCACTTTTCCGCGTGTGTGCGTGATACAAGATTTTTCTCCCACTCGCGGCATTTTTCCTGCTTCATTTCGCGCGTAGGCGTTTATAACTTTAACGTGGCTTATTTCACGGTAGTTTGAACGCAACTTTTTCTATATAGCATTGCGGAATGTTATTTGGCTGAATTCAAATGGTAAAATTGCAATATCAACTAAAAGCTTAATGGAAATTCTTGTCTGAAAGATTTTCTGTAAATATAGCCTTGTCAAAACGCAGATAGTACGTTATATGTATACACGATTGTGCATATTCTGCAGTTATCGAAACAAACAACCCATTCTTTTTACCTCTACGCGCTCCACTCTATATCGGCCTAAAAAAACTTTTTTCACCCAGACGTCTTCCAACCATGTAACTTTCCTAGCCCGTCAGTAATGAACACGTTATATTACACACTGAACTCCCTGAACGGCCGGCGAGAAAAAAGCGCTGACTCACCTACCCGTCGACGACGGCCGAGCATCCGAAAAATGCGGTGTGCAATTTCGCATAGCTGCGTGGAAAATTCGCGCTCGCGCAAAGCAAACATCCGACGCGTCTCTCTCTCTCTCTCTTACTCTCCTCTGATGCTGCGTTAGCTAGCGTAGTCCTCTCCCCTGTCCTATTGGAATTTGCACGATCGATCTTTTTTTTGCGTTTAGAAGTGGTCTGGGATTCTTTTTAAAGCGTGCCGTTCCTTTGTCAGTTACCGCTACATATTTTTGTCATGTCCCATAAGAGGTTTCTATTTTCCGATTAACTTTTCTTTAGGCTTTGTACGAAGATTTTGTCATCATAAAATACGAAGGACTCCGGTATCGTTAAAGTAGCTCACACTTAATTTTGCCCAATATAAAAAACTCTAAAACATTTTGGATAAACCCTCATTCAACCAAACTTTACAAAAAATTTAACTTCTTACGAAAAAATTTGTATATTACAAAGTTTTTTCCCCCCGAAGCACTGCTCACCTGAGCGACACGCGCGCTCAGTAGCCCTCGTAACCCAGATTCTTCCCTTGCGCGCGCGCGCGTGTGTTACATCCTCTTACAGACCACACGCTGTAAAAATAATTACACGCGCGACGGGGCCGTGCGGGGGGTTCATAAGTGTGTCGCTGGTTTAAAAATACGTGCACCCACGTTCGTTAAAACTATTCCGGACGCGCGCGCGCGTATGACAAGAGAATACAACAACCAAAAGGTAAAAAAGAAATGCGGTTAGTAGCGCCGATGACGCAAGCTATGGGAGGAATAAAACAGTCGAATGGAATTGAAGCGTGAAATATTTTAAAGATGTCTTTTAGAGAGAGAAAAAAGAAAGATTACATACATGTTAAATAAGTCAATTTTAAAAGAGTTAATGATGTTTGATAACATTTTCAAGCGCCAGAGATAAACTGTTTTAAGAGAACATTATGATTTGATTGAAATTCAATCGCGAAACGGATATTTAAAAATAAACAACGATCTATTCATGCGCGCCGCTCGGCAACTGTAAAAACAAATGAGTCTGATGCATAAACAAACAATCAATATTACATTGAAAGCCACGACGTGCTCGTTACCAACCACTCCGCAAACCAAATTTTTTTTTCACCACCGACCAATAAAACCACCACCACCGCTGCTGCTGCAAAAAAAACCTCGAAAAATACGAAGAAGACGAAACGACGACGAGCAACTGAAAAACAAAGCGACCGCAATGCGCGCGCGAAGTAAAAAACAAAGTTGCACGAATGAGAGAGACAGAGAAGAGCAGCAGCAGCAGCAGTAGCAGCAACGTTGCGTCGTGCCGCGAATATGCAATAGCGTTTTATTCGTCTTCCTCGCGTGTTTACGAGCGCGCAGCTGGACACCGTAGCGACGACCTCCGCAGACGTGTTTTTCATTTCTTTTTTTCCTTTTTTTTTAACGTAGGTATGCATGTGTGACTACGAGGGTATGTGTTTGAATGCCGCATTGAAGTAGTTTCATGGGGACGAAATTGTTAGGAAAGTTGTTTTAGGGACTTTTCGGGTTTAAAGTAGTTGACTTTTCAAGCGATAAAAGTTTTAAGATGATGAATACCGAGATCAATATAATGAAGGTAGATACAAATATAAGGTTGATAGATTGTGAATTGTAACAGTCTAAGCCATACTGTACTTTAAAGTAATCATTAATTCAACCTCTAACTCTAGCTAATAATTTGGACCATATAATAATAATAATAATTATTATTTGAGCATGAGTGACGGTCGAGATATACTAATCCTATTACAAAAACAACAATAGCCCAGAGTCGCTCTTATCACCCAAGACTTAAAAAAAGGGTCTTATTATAATTTAGTCTTATGTAACCTCGACCGGTCAACCGGCATGTTTTCATCGGCCCATTAACCGACCCGAAACTCGAACGACGTCGTTAACACGGATCATAATAGGCGCGTCTCCGCCAAACTGCTAATGATCCTCCAACGATGAGTCGCGTATATATATGTATATATATATATATACATATACATAACTGTACACGGGCTTTGCGCTTTCTCTCACTAATCTCTCCCCCGGTGACGAGCGATGAAAGAGATTGCTTTATTCCACTAATCGTACGCTTTGGCAGTCTTTTCTTTTTGTCGATGGAAAGGAGGTAATTTATGATGGAATAAGGCGAATAGAGTGGAAAGAGGAAGTAGGTGACGACATGTATAAAATTAGAAAGTATAGAGAAGATTATCAATGATTCCGTTATTCTTATCTTGTTGTAAAATCATGCATGACTTGCATAGTAAAAAATTTAATTAATCAATCCAAGAGTTTATGAAAAAATATTTTCCCTTCTAAAGTAAATGTTAAACTAACAAATTAACTGCTTGCTTTTCCTTTATACACACAGATAAATAAATCTTTGTACAAATTGAAGAAGACATTTTTTGTCATCATTCATCGAATCAAACCACAAAACCTCAATTCAAAAGCATCATTCCGGGAGACTGCATTTGCATACGTGTACGTACGGACAGATATCAGCATCTCGATCTCTTTGAAAACAGGGAGAGAGGGATGTATATAAAGAGAGAGAGAGAGAGGAGAAGAGCCGGAAATGCTCGGCCGTGGATTTTTCGCACGACTCATTACCGCGAAGATTGCGCGAAATAAATAGGAAAAAGGAGAAAAGAGATACACACACATATATGCGGCTGTTGCTGCTGCCGCCGCCAAAGGTAGAAAAAAGAAAGAGGAAAAGGCCCGGTAATGAACAAGTTGTGCCTGCGGTAGAACGCAAGAGGCGCGGTTGAAGGAAGATGAAAAGAGCCCGCAAGCTGCAGTGATTTGTGTACATCACTTATGTGTATGTATATATATATGTATATGCGTATGTTAGTATAAGGTGAAAGGAAGTTGAAGTATGTACAGGAAATTATGTTTAGTAATTGATGCTTCTTCGTTGGATTTCGAAATTGTTGTTTTTCATCTGGGGGGAAAAAATGCAAGATGCACTAGTTAATGAGATGCTAAATGAGCCAAATACAGTATACGTACTCTTTGCATGTAATTGGTTTCGAAATAAATCACTATGAATTTAATGATTATAAATATACAACACTGAAAAATCAAGAAAATAGTATAGTAGAAATCATGTAAAAGAATTTAATCTAAATACTCTTCTTCTACGCTAAAAAGCGTCGCACTCTCTTTCAAAACAAACTTCCGAAATTTGAAACCTGAATCACACGCACACACACACACTTCCCACCTCTCGCCCACAACATTAATCGCCGCCCACGACGAGAGGACCCAGCACCTCCCCCGCCATGAACTAAAACAATAATTTATCGGCACGAGCCCTCGGCGGCAGGGAATTCGCATCGATGAGCGTGTGCGCGCAACGGCGGCAGCAGCGGTGGTGGCCAGAGACGAATGCGTCGGCGGCCGCACGTGGGCATTCGTCAATGTCCTGTTCGTTAATTTCGCTAATTGCACGAGCGATGAGCGGATCCGATGGCAAGCAAGTCTCGAAGAGCTCGCTATTAATGGCTGCTCAAGGAATGGAGTAGGGAAAGGAACTGCGAGGATTTGGGGAGGGATAGAGACAGCGAGGAGGACCATTGTAAGGTGTATGGAGGGGTTTGGAAGAGAGTGAATGAAGTGTGATAATGTTGTGAATGTATATTTTACTAGATTTAAGTGATATTTGAAACTATTTCGAACTCTTTATTTTAACCTCTTGACTGGGCAGGGCTTTTGCAACTTTTCGTGCTAAAACTGGTAGTCAAAAAAACTCAGTCTAGTTATGGGAAAACTATGTTTCTATGGGGGTTTTGGGATCGCTGAATTAATTTCAAAGGTTATTTGAATTTTTGTGATTCAGTGACCTCAAAAACTATAGTGAACCAAGTTTCGTCCAAATTTATTGAGAATTATCAAAGTAATTTAAATATGTGCATATATGATACACTGCCAGTTTTGGCACGATTTTTTTTGTACATATATGATACATATATATGAATTTGGTAAATAATTTCGAAAAAATGTTCTAAAGCATAAAAATAGATATTCAATACAAGAATATTATATTTGAATTGAATATAATAATTTTATAATTATCACTAAAAGGTTTCAATCTTTCGAAATATTCAATTTTTTCGTTTAAAGAAAAATACCAACTATTCAATTTTCCACGAAATATATCATGCGCGATATCTCAGTATTCAATAAACGTCAATTTACACAAAATTCCTATTTAAATGCACGTTAACAATAATTTAATAATTCTAACAAACCAACAAATCACAATTTCGATAACACTCTCTCGCCATACACTCACACACACAGATACACAACCTACTATCACAGCAATCAATCCCGTCCTTACAAACAACCTACAAACATCTCCCTTTCTCTCCGGCAGACGCTCAATAAAGGCCTGTCTCGCGTCGTGGGGGCATATTATCGTCTGTGTTTTCGACGACGACGACGACGACGACGTCGCGACGGCGACGCTAGTCTATAAATAAAAAGGAGATAACGGATGGAGGCTGGACGACGGATTAACATGACACAGACGGAACGCACCCGAGACTCGATGATCGTTATGAGTCCCCGAGTCGACGTTTTTGACGAAGGATAGATGTATTCCCGATATATCTCTCTCCACCCGTGGAGGTGGAGATGCTCTGGGGTTGGTACGTCACAAGGAAAAAATGTCAATTTGGAGAATGAAAAATGGGTGCTTCGGTGTGTTAAGTGGGAGAATTAGGTTTTGTTAGGTTTTAGCAGTTGTTTTTCTGATGAATAATCAAAATTTCGAATTTGTTTCGAGAAAAAATTTCGAGCTTTTACAATTGGATATTTCAACAGTTTGACTTGTTTAGCAATACAATTTTATTTTCTGAATTTCGAATGATTATTATTTAAATCTCTAAAAAGAATCCAGATTAGAAATCACTTTTTATATAGTGATCAATAAAAAATCGACTAAAAAAATGTTATAATCCTTCGAAAATTGCACTTCCCCCCCA
This sequence comes from Torymus tubicola, assembly GCA_035583055.1. NCBI lineage: Eukaryota > Metazoa > Arthropoda > Insecta > Hymenoptera > Torymidae > Torymus > Torymus tubicola. The sequence goes on from JAWWEQ010000055.1 coordinate 28,344,501, forward strand.
CAAAACCCATGACACATCTCACCTTTTCACTAGGCTTTTCCCACCTCACCTTACCCATCAGCTCACTCGCTTGCAGCTTTTTGATTTCATCCTCCCCACCGACACATTTGTCCCCGTCATCGGCGATTACTCGCGCTCCACGAAGCGAGCGCACAAAGGAATTCAAAAGTCCATTGATTGATTGCCACCTCGCGCGCGCGCGCGTGCACTCGCGAATTGATGGATAGCTGTACGGGCGCATTCGCTCGCGAGGTGTTTTAATTAATTATGTCTCGAGCGTAATCGCGCACCGCGCCACCGACGCCGGATTAATGGATACAAATGTTGCCGGCGAGGTAATTGCCGTCGTTGGTACAGTGTTTCCAGGAAAAAAAAGAGAGAGAGAGAATGCAATAGAAAGTTCACACGTAGAAAGAGGAATGGTGAGGTGTTGGAGAATTAGATCGATGCAATTAATTGGATTGTATAGGAAAAGATACGTAATGTTTATTTTGTTTTGTAAAAGTTTTTGTTTGCGATACTTTAATGTCAAGAGGAAATCTTAATCTAATTTATTTTTTTGGATTTGAGAAAGAGGAAAAATTACGTAACTACGTGAGAATGCAGAATTACTTGATGTAAATGTGCTTTTACTTTAATACACGTGTGGGTTTTAATCGAACGGTTGCCATGGGACTGTTTGGTTTTGGGTCATTAAGCTTTTAAATGATTTTACTGTCAAAGAGCGCGATTATTAAAATATTACGACCGATGGAAAGCCGGTCACAGGTTTTTTTAATTAATATTTTATGTAAAATTTAATATACGAAATTAATGAGAAAGTCGTAGCCAAATGTTATGCTCCATTATTGCAATTATGAATACGCGAGTTGTAATCCGGCGAATTAAATTCAGTTATCTAAGAACGCCTTTTTATGCAGTATTTAGAGTATTAACGTTTTAAAATAATATCTGCAATGTAACCAAATAAGTTCATATATATGTATATAATGCGTATTACATTGGAGAATGCAATATAATTAGTTTCGTGTTTTACAGTGTAAATACGTACACGTTAATTACAAGATTTTACTGAAATGGTTTTCAAGAACATAGATTTGTTGTAGGCAATTAAAACGAATTTTGTGAGAGCATGTTTATAAGAGAATATAATTGAAGTTCTAAAAAAGGAAATTGAAATAAACTTTTTACAGAAACCAAAGCTATAGAATTTTTATAAAGAATTTTTCAATAAAAATACCTTTCTTTACATACGAAACCTGAGTTATACAATTTTGTTTGTTATCCAGTTTGTTTGGCACACAAAATCCATTTTATTTAAAACAATAAGAGAATTTTTCATATTCTTCCCAAAACTGTCGTAGAATATAAATAACAGTTTATTTGAAAACCATACAATTCAGGTTTAAAAGTAGTAATAATTTTTTTAATTTAAAAAAAAAACATTAACCTACATATATTCTTAAAAACTCGATCTGATCAATATTCTTTACAGCTTTTACACCACATCTATTTTTTTTAAAACAATTCATTAGCGTCTGCAGTCTCGCAACTGCGCACGGCATTAAACCATTTCTCCTCTCTCTGCTCTGAATTTTACATAATCCCCTTTCCCGCAAACACAGAGCGAGAGCGAAGAAGAGGCAGGCAACAGCAGCAGCAGCAGACGCTACGCGGCGGGATGACAAAATGCCCGTCTTTATTTCGCCGCGGTTTGCGTCATCTCGGATCTCGCGATAAGCGTGAGCTCGCGCGCGCGAGCCCGGATTACCGTCCGCGAAAACACGCGGCGGCGGGAACAGACGGAAGCCAGAGAGCAAGGCGAATAAGAAGGGAGATGAGAGGTGGGGGGCATTAGAGATGCATTGGAGCTTCGTAGTTGTGTATGAATAGCGTGTGTATGGAGGAAGAAGGATAAGGAATGGTTTTCCTATGTTGGGTGAAAGGAATTGAATGATATCATGTCTTTTTCTTATTTGGTTTATCCTTGTTAGAAAAAGTGTTATAGTTAAAAAAAATAATTTAAAGAATAAAGACAAATATCGTGATTGATATTTAATAAATAAAATAAGTAAAAAATGTAGAGTTATCATAAATGCACTGTTAAAGTAAGAAATACTAATAAAATCCACAATTACATATTATTGAGTAAATAAAAAAAAATAACAATAAAAAAAAATACATTGACCGGAAAAAAGGCTAACTGAAGTAGAAAGAGTAAGAGCAAGATCATGTTAATCTAAGAATTACTCGACGACATTGAAGACTGCTGGCGAAGTTTGTTTACCCTACAACTATACACCACTTGTTTTTGCACTTCACTCCCTCGCAGCAGCGTCTATGAATGCCAACAACTCGAATCGCGTGCGTGTTTACGAGCACGTTTTTGCACGCGTGTGTACTATTTACGACTAAGGCGCTTGTGCGCGCGCGAGCGCGAAGGAAATGAATGAATAAGCAAATAGATTATGCAAATGCCGCGTTACGAGTCGAATGGCGGCGGCGGCGGCAGTGGCAGTGGCGGGGGCGGTGGCGCTTGAATTTTCTTAGAGCTGCGATAACGCGGCTGCGCGCGAGGGAAGGCCTGCATTTTTAACGACGAGGAGGCGCACACAGTAAAGTGCACTGAACTTTCTGCGCTGATTTTCTTCTTTTTTTGTTGCAATTTGTTGTGTTTTCGATGAATTTGGGAAGCAAACATGCGAGGAGAAGTTTCAGAATGGAAATTCGGAGATGTAGATGCGCGGCTTTCTCTTTGTGAATTTGTTAATTAAGCTGCTGAAGTCTTTAGAGAATTTGACTTTGTAATTTGCCATGAGAAACATGCCTTCGAATTAAATAGATATTTCACTTCTACTTGAAGTAGATTAATATTCATGTAAAAATGATATATTTTGTAAAAATTATCAAACTGAAAGTAAATTATTTCCAAATTTATCTTATATATAAGAGCATCTAACTTTCCAACATTGATATCTATTGTCACACGTATCGAATGAAATACTCAAGAGCAGTACTTGGACTACTTTTCCAAGACCACTACTTCATTTCGAGCGCAAAAACATGCCAATTTTTCAAAAACTTTCTTCTTTCTCTCCTTTCCTCGTCTATCGATGCCTCCTTCGAGCAAACAAACGTTATAAACGCTGGAACAACAAGTAAGTCCAAGCGTGAGAAAGGGCTATACGCGAAGTTCAACTGAAAAATGGATCTATCTTTTCGCTGTTTACGCGCACGGCAAGAGTTTTCGCTTTGACCTACATAATCGCATCGACTAAACTAATAATAAAATGAAGAATTTTTTATTATCAAATGTTTAAATATCATATTATTGCTTTAGTGATTACTTAAGTGGAAACAAACAGCTCCAGGTTTCGAACATCTCAGTTTAACATTTGTTACTAATTATTTTTTTTTTTATCTAATTATAAATTATCATTTCAAACATCACTTTTAAATGCATTTAACCAATATTTAACTTAAATATCAGTGTATAAAGTATATCCCCAGAAACGTTCCTCTAATCCGGTGTCTTTCCGCAAAAGTTTAGTCTGACATAACACGAGTATTTCTACTTGCGTGCACCCCGAATGAACGAGAGATAAGCTAAGCTACTGCGGCAGTATTTCAGTGTAAACCGAATTGACTACAACATAGCAGAACAAGAAATTTATTAGAGAATGCATCTTCTAAAGGTATACCAAAACTTAAATAATTTATTAAAGCCACTTTGTAATCTCTATTATGTATATATGTTCACAACATTTGAACAAAATTAATATCAATTATAGTTGTATTGAAATCAAACAATCAATAAATAACTATTACTATATTTCGGTCCATCTTTTTGATGGTCTCTAACTATTAACTTCAGAATACCAACATTACTCTATCCTATACAACGTTATCACCATTGACCATTCTCCATCCTAACCTCCTACATCATTACACAGCCTGCAACCATGATTCTGTCTCTCTCTCTCTCTCTCTCCAACCCAACCAACTATCACATCGACCAACTCCCATATACATCCCGTGTCCCCTCACCCCTTTTCACAGCCTCCCACCACCACCACTATACCTCCGCACAACACAGCACCTTACAGGATCAATAATAATTCAGCTCGGCAGCGGCGGCGGTAGCGGCCGAGCCGACGACGCGCCCGGAGATGGATGACCCGGAGGGCAGCTCGGTCTCGCGTAATGACGCCCGCGTGCTCGTGCAGATTGACGCAGCTGCTGCGCTATACTGCTGCTGCTACTACAGTGGCAGTGCATGTCCGGTGAGGTGTCGCGCTTGGGTGAAAGGGCTAATGGCTGTGGCGCGGCGCTTGGTTTTTGAACGAGAGCTTTTCTAAGGTAGATTAGTGGTGCGGTGTAGATTGGTACGGGTGTGGAGGAAGAAGGGTTAGTGATTTTGATTGGTAAGAGATTTGGTTGTTTAAGATTCCGGGTACTGCATTTTGAATTAGTTTGTATCATTCGAGTGTATTGTTTCTTGTTTTATAAGTTTAAAAAAATACTCAAATTACTCTTAAAATAGCGGATTAATGTCTATTTGTATCAATCAATAAAATTGCATACGAGATAAGAGGTAATACGCGATAAAAACAGTTTATGTCTACAATTTAATAAATATACTTATAACATGTTATTTGCGAAATGGGATTTGCGAAGTCTCAAAAAATTTTAAATTAAATTTTTCATTGAGAAAATACTCTAGTGTAAAGTTATTTTTGTTGTTTTCTATACATGTAGATTTATGTTATCTTTGTATCGTGTATATTTGCTTTACATTAACATTCTCATGAATATGTATAAGTAATTACAGAAAAGGGCATCGTCTAATGCTATTCTAAAACCTACTTTTCTACTTCCTCCATATTTCATATTTTTCTCCACGTATCACGTAATAATGGCTTATACTTTCCATGTTATTTTTCACGTAGCCGTGTGCGTTACTATAGGATTCTTTGAAACATAAAAGGAGCATGAATTTGAAAAATTAACTCTTTTATGTCCGGAAAAGGTTGAGAAAAATGCGGTTAAAGTTTGTGAAGTAACGCCGAGTACTATATCATCCGTGTGTATTACCTTACGCTGAAGTTCTACTCTTTTTACTCGAGCTTCCTCCTCCCCTTTTTGAAATTCAGAATAGTGTAGTAAAATTTTTAATCATGTTATAAAATTTAATTCTAATTTGAGCAACTGCACTGAACAATTTTTGTCAGAAAAATATACTAAAGTTATTCTGAATACAGAAAAGTCTACATTTCACGTAACACTTTATCAACAAAAATAAGTCTATATTATAAAACTATATTAAGTTCATAAAAAGTTTATACTTCTACTTTAATTATGTAATGTAACATTTATATCTAGTATAAACAATAAAAGAATTCCCATTAAAAAAAATTAAATACAGCGGTACATACTAAATAACCAAATAAATATGCATATCTGCATTAAAACTTATTTAAATCTAGACATTATGTTCAATGTAAAGGAGAATGCCTATAGCTATCCTAAGTAAATATCAGTAATAAATTAAGCATTTGCACATGAATTTACCTATGCACTTATATAGGTGGGGAATTATTTCAAAAAATGTTGCTACTGAATTTCACATGAAATCTTGATTTTTCTACTTATTTTAACGAACATTACGCGTATTACTTCCAACTTTCCCTTCATTTATCCACAATGAATTTTTGTTTTCAATTTTATATTTTCACATACTCTACACAATAGTATTGATTTTCTTATATGTTCTCTTGGGTATCTCTATTTACTACAGCACTCTCTACTAATATGTAGCACTCAATCTTGATCGACGAAACTCTAATAACTGCAAACAAATCAACCTTTACCAACTTTTCCCCATTTCGTTTGCTTTCTGTACCCTCCTTACTCTTCGTATACATGTAATTTCTATTAGTCCCGGTAAGTATTATTCTCTCTCCTCTCTCTCTTCTCTCTATCTCTCTCCACGCGCGCTTCTCTGTAATTCCGGCTCCGTTTGTCTCTCTAACTACATGTCAGCGACACACGCATTAGTTAGTCGGATTCACAGGGGCCGAAATTTCCGCGTGTACTTAGCCATTGTCTCTGTGCTCGCGAGTTTTTGCCCTCGCGTCCGAGAAATGGCGGTTGACGCGCGAATTCGTCACGTCGATGCCGCGGCTTTGTGCGGTTAATAGGTTGCCGGCGCGCGGGTCGTGTGTATAAGAAGTTCCGAGTTGATGTCTTTTGTCTTTGAAGGGAAAATAGCGGAGAGATAGGTTGTAGCCATGTAATTTGTGCACGTTAATAGTGTGGTAAAAAAAACGACAAAATATAAAGGAATTGTACCGTTGTATAATACGAGTTCAAGTTTGATTGTTGAAGAAAAATCATTTTTAAAATTTATTTCGGCTTTAAGGATCAGGAAAATATATCTTTTAGTATAAAATTATGCTATAATATTGTATACTATAAATTTATTTTCAATCAATTTTTCTGGTTAAAAAAAAAATAAAATGAAATATTTTTTAGATAAAAATGAATTTTTCGTACGAATAATGACTTAAATTGAAATACACAATATATTTGCTGTTTGCTCTTTTGTTATTGAAAAGTAAAAGCAAAGCACAACATAAAAATATTTCAATACAGGGAAATTTATTTATGAATGTAAATGAAAATGTACGTTTTCAAAGAATTTAATTTCTACTTCAACATTTATTCACTGTTCACATAACGCAATGCACGCACATACCGTATACAAGTAAAAATTAAATTCAACGTCAAACCCCAGCTCGGTATGATGGACATCTCGGTTGCGCGTACCTTTTCCCGACTTCAGGAATTGGAAAAAAAATATACAGCGAAACACACGAGAAGTACAATTTAAAACGAGCACGTAAACCGCCTGTCAATCCTCTCCCCCTCTCTCTTTTTTCATGCGCGTTTGGCAATTTTTCATCACTAATCGAACGTAAAATTGCTGGATCACTCGAAAAGTCATCGAATCATAGGCTGTTGTCGTTGTCGCACTTGTACGCGTATGGCAATAAAAAAAAGAGAAAATCAAAGCTTGATTACACACATAACGGACGCGAGGATGTCGAATATGTGCATGTGTATATATAATATATGTATATTACACACATACAGGGACGTGAGGAAAATTGATATTTACTCAGATCGCGTGGGGATAGAAGGGCCGATGATGCGGGTGTATTAGCAACGCGAATATTTACTGAAAATTAATCAAAGCCGCTCTTGGGTCGTGATACGCACAAGCGTCTGTTAATGAAATATTAAATGAAACATTTATATTATCGATTTTACGGGTGAGAGAGAGAGAGAGAGAGGGAAATAATTAAATTCACATTTTCGATAAAAGTGTGGAATACGTGGGAACTGTGAAATTGAATGGTTTGCTAATATTTTGCGATTGTTTTTATGACAGCCCTTTTCAGGGTTTCAATTAAATTATTGTGCGATCTTCATGAATGTATCAAGTTATTGAATGATGGCAATATTAGCTACATTTTATGTCGGTTATTCAATGATTAATTATTCAAGGGGTGCTTGTAATTAAGGATCTAATAAATTATCGAATAAATAGTAGAATAGCTGTAGTATATAACGAGAAATGGAATCATACATGTAATCATAATATAGTTGAATTTTCAGCTTAATGTATATTAATATTAATTTTACCTTAAATCAATTAAAGCCAAATGTAAATAAAAAATAAAATAGTTAAAATAGTTTTTTTTTAACATGTATAACATATATTTTCTGTTTAATTCTAATGAAAATGTTATTATTGACTTTAAACAAAAACTTATTAAAATTGTGTATATAGATGACAGATTTAAAGATACAACCCAACCACAGAAAAATTCTTGCTTTAAAAATATAAAAACATTCAAAAATAAATATTCTGCATCGCATTCATCCATTTAAACCTTATCAAATAATAGGCAACGACTTAACCACCAAAGGTTTGTCCACTACCTGTACCTCTGCAATTTGAAATTCCTGCTTCTTCTCGTCTGTCTTTTTCAGAAACTCTCTTACCTCACCAGTAGCAACAGCCGCTTCCACTATACCACTAACACTACACCACCACCACCACTGGCGCGTGAACGCGACTCTCGGCTCTGCTTGCGCTCGCAATTTACACGCGCGCGCGCGCGCCATTGTCTTATATATACACGGCGAGAATCTCGAGAATGACGATTTACGAGGAGCCGAGGTGCCGACGACGACGACACAAGGCGCGTTTCAATTAGCGCCCCGGATTTGCACTGCAAGTTGATTTTGAACTTAATTCCGGATTAAGAAAGGAGAGAGGGAGAGAGAGGCATGGGTAGGGAGGAGACGCGTGGATTTCGCGCCTAGTTGTAAGGTTACACGAGTGGGGACGAGGAGGCGTGTAGTATACCGATTTCCTGGCTGAGATTTGCTTCAAGTCGCTGGATTAAAAGGATTCAGATCGGATGTGGAAATGTTTCGGTCGTAAGGCTTTTGTAAGAATTTTGTTGATACCGGAAGAATATCGTGACTGTGTATTTGACGAAACAAAGTTATACATAAGTTTCCTATTATAAAAGGGAGATGGCGATTGAAGCTTAGAGCCAACTTCCGCGCGTTATAAAAAATTTCATTGGCTAATACCGTAGATCGAACGTCCACAGCTTGAATAGACTTGCATAGTTTGAATATAATCTGTATACATTTATATATAATCCATCTCAAAGTCGTTATTTGTTTTAGCTATTTTGATGTAAATTACACGTAGGTTAAACGTAAACTATGTGATTCCATCCCTATGTATAAAGCCATATTCACAAGAAAAAGAATATTCCTATATGTATAAGGGTTTATATATATAATTGATATACAATCTTTTCACTTGAACGTCTAATACAAGAATCGTTTGAATTACTCCATTTAAGTAAAAAATAATATGATAATAATTTATTGAGGAACTTAATAATTGCTTCTAAACACCATGTGAATTCACTTATAGTGACTACAGTCAAACCACCACGAGCCCATAAAAAAAAACGCGAAAATCAATTGTCCACTCAAAATCTAAATGTACCGAGTTCGCGATAAGACTCCACCTTCCCCACGCTGCCCACCGTGAACTTCACACATATCTATAGATAATCCACTAGCTCGTGCTATCGCTTTGGGCGAATCCCTGCGCTTGTTCTTAATGAAGCCCACACGCGTCGAAGCTCCGTTGCCGAAGCCTAAGATGATTGAAAATCAGGAGAAGAGAGAGGGTAGCTGAGAGGTAGTAGTAGAGAGGAACTATAAACCCCCCCGAGACAGACGAAGATTAGGAGCTCTCTCCCTCTCTCGCTCTCTCCCACTGTGCGCTGCAGTCCCTTTGTTTCTGCGAACGTACGCGTTGAAGGGGTATAGGTAGCTATCCTAGACACTAGTAGCTGTCTAGGAGCACAGGCGTGCTTCTACGCATATATATACATATATAAATACATATACATGTGTGTGTGTGTCTACATGTATATATCGTAGCTCTCTCTCTATGCCGGTGTGTATACCACAGTCTGCAGTAACTCGTGTAAACGTTATCTAGGGAAACGAGCCACGGGTGTTACGCTCTCGCTTCTCTCTCTCTACTTCGTCCTTCGCACATACACATACACACACACACGGGCGCATATGCTTACACAACCAGTCTACATATACATCCACATACAGGAACACACTAAACGCTCCAACACACAGCCAACTACGCTAAATGCGCTCTCGCGTACATACACACACACACATACAGAGAAGTACATATACGTCCACATTCACGGTTACTCACACGCGCATAAATCGCGCCAGGACTGGCGAGCGTGCGCGCGCGGAACTGCCGCAAATTTACGCAGAGCACCGCTCGCTCGCTTGCTATAGCTCGCATAGCGAGAGAAATGCGTGTACATACATTGTGCAGTTCGACTCGGCTGAGAGAGAGAGGGAGAGGAGAGAGGAAGAGCGAGGAAGAGAGGGAGGAGAGGAAGCGAGAGGGAGAGAGGGGTAGAACGAGAGGTAGAGAGAGAGAGAGGGAGAGAGAGAATCTAACGCGCGATGGTTAATGGCGTATGCGATAATGCGGGAGCGCGCGCAAGCGCAACTCTGCATGATTTATGCGTGGCGGCAGCGGCGGCGGCTGCGTCCATTGTCGCTTCCGTTGTAAAACTGCAGCGGCGCGCGAGCGCGGGCGCGGACGTTAAATTAAAGGGCGATTTGAAGGACGATAGCGAGCGGCTGAGAGAGTGCATAATATGTATGTGTGTACATGTGGAAAAGAGGAGGGGGGGGGGGGGGCCGTTGCGAGTTTCTTTGCTGGGGTATTGTTTCGGGATTGGGTAAGGTATATATATGTGCGAGCTCACGTGAGTTCTTTCGACCGAGTCGCTGTTGGATGTTTTATGTGATACTGGGATTTTCATGTTTTGGTTTATTAATCTGTAGGTTATTGGTCGGAAAAATGTTATTAGAATTGAATACTTTTTGAAAGATTTATAAAGTTTGTCAGTCTCGGTTTTTCACGAAAATTTTGGTCGAATACGAGATAAAATCATTTTAGACCTGATGTGCTAGTAAAGTGATAATTGTTATAATTATTGTATATGTATGATTATTCGTAAAATTTTTTATCATATTTAAAATATTAATGGAACTTGAATTTTCGTATTTCATTGTTACCGTGAAAGTTTAAATTTCGTAATCACGTACACATATATGAGTATGGTCTATCCAGTCTGCATATTTAATATTATTCGAATTGACCAAAACAGAAATAAAGGAAATGTGTTACTTTTATATAGTTTATATGCAATATTTGTAATTTTAAAACTAAAAGATAATATATTTTCCCTCACTAAAAAATGCAGTAAGCAGAAAATCTAATTTTTTAACTTGGACCTTTTAAATCTCAGTAAAAATACGCGAAGACCTCGACCACACAAGCTAAAACCGCTATCCCATAAACCTATCACTCCACTTCAAAATGTCCTCCATTATGCACCTCACCCACTATATACTACGTCATCTGCTTCGTATACTTTTTTTTACCACAAAAGCGTACAACTATAATAACATACAACCAGTACGGTGCTACCTTTCTCCCTATATCTTGTTACTAATGCGTCGCGCACGCGACATTTGGTTAAGTATTAGAGTTGAAAAAAGGATAACGAACGTTCACGCGCGCGAGCGTGCAGACACCGAAATGATATACATACGAATATTTTTTTTCTCTCTTTTTTTCGTCGTCAACTTGCGATAGAAAGAGAGCAAGAGAAATAGAAACAAAGGATTCATGTGCGCGTGCGCGTGTGGTTTACGCGAAATAACCACCGCTCAATTTATGGCTTGACGAAAGATCGCGTCGCTGTGATAAGGTGTCCGGACACGAAACGAAGCAAATATAAGAGAGAAAGAGTGTGTGTGTAAGGGAGAGAAAGAGAGCAAAAAAAAGAAAGGATGAGACGTGGAAAAAAGAAAGACGAATGTTGTTCTGCCTCTTTTGTGTGAAACTGCACGACACGTGTTAAGCGAATATATATACAGGTAGCAGGATTGTATATTTGAATGAGAATCTCAGGCGGGTTTTGTTGTAGTGTTTCTTATCATATGCAGTATTATTTTTCAAAATTGCAGAAAATAATACATAGGAAAAGTACATGTGACATATTTAGCTTCTTAGATTCATTATAAGAGTTACTGTTAAATTAATTTACTTTAAAAGTTTTCAGCTTGAAGATTACTTTTTGATTTAACTAATACTATAACAACTTTTTTTATTATTACAATATTATACACAAATATCTGTATATTCTGATATAAATAAAATTCTTAATCAATTAAATGTACTCCACTACAATACTATGATAAAAATTAAACTAATGAATTAGTATTTGATGTGTAACACTTTTTATTAATATTATTTATCTGTATCTTTCATCACGCCCCCTGTCCACAATTACATTTTTCGAATAACATTTAATCTCACATTGCCAGCAAACACTCGCGCGAAAATACGCATAAACCATGCTAATTACGAAATGCAAATACCACTTAATCGCAAAACGCCATCTCCCTGTAAAAAGGCAACAATCAGCGCAATTCGCCCCCCTCCCACCAACCGACAACCTCACACGCGCGTGTGCACGCGCGTCAAAAAGACACGCAAAATCCTGCTCCCAGAGAAAAGAACGCCACAACGGCCGTCACTCTCTCTTCTTTTTCTCCCCGCTAATTTCCATTTCGCTCGTCCCGCAAAAACGCGCGAAAATGCAAAGTAGCAGCTCTGCCTGCTCTTTCTCTCCCTTTCTCGCCCTCTCTCTCCACGAAAAAAAAAATAAAGCTCGCGCACGCACGGTGGGGTCCCACGTTAATAAAGCAATATATTTTCCTGTGCACTCGCGCGACCGCTCGTTATATTTCAACGTCAAACGCATCGGGGGCTTCGCCTCCTTTTTCCCCGTGCGCGCAAGCTCAGAAAAGCGCCTCTGCGGCTACCGTGTATGTCTATACGTGTGGTAGTAAAGTGGATGTGTATATACATATATAGGAATGAAATCCCGAACTCGTTTGTATGCAAATGCAGGGGCCAGGAGAGAGAGAGAGAAAGAGAGAGTAGCGAACGCGCTGAGAGGGAGAGAGCTTTTACGCGATGTTGGCGGTGGACGCGCTTTGTTTGTTTGGTGCAAATGTGCACAGTCCTTTCTTCCGAGGGAAATTTTGGGGGCACCGCATTTGGGTCACGACGACGATTTTTGTTTGGAGCTTGAGTCGTGTCGACAAGAAAGTAGTATTTCTTTTTGACGCGAATGAGCAGTTGAAAAGGAATTATATAGGTTTATAGTTTACCAAAATTTATACGACTTTTTGTTTTCAAATATGTTTTTTATCAATGCAATGAATAAAAATTTTATACATTTTTAAAATTCGGTTGAAAATTGAATGAGAAGGATGATAAAATCATATTGTATTTTTTAAAAGCGGTTTTAAATGTGATTTTGATTGAATTTTATTTTATTTATAGTATCAAATATTGGAATACAATATAAAAACATTAAATATTTTTATTAAACGACAATGAGTTATCGATATAAAATGTTAACTATATTATCACTTTTCACTGCAAAATATTAATTGATGAGTTGGCTGACATTTATGCTAGAAAATTCACATTTATTTTACCAAAGTTATTAAATCGATTTTCTCATCAAATAATTTTGTATACTATTATGTGCTAAACGCACAATAGTTCAGTAAATTTATATACATTTACTCTTTTGAGGTCATAATATAACTGATGCCGTAGTAATATATCATTATATATTTTTTAGAAAATTTTATATTTTACCGTTGCAATTGGGATTATATAATTTAAAATTAACTAATTTTTATTAATAACTATAATATATATTCAATAATGTATTGAAACTAGTAACGCGATTTTAATGGAAATTAAAGAGTTACTGTAATATACATTTTCAAATTCAATTTGGGCATTATTCGGAAATGAAAATCGTTCCCTTATTATTATCGTCATGCTCTAGCTGAAATGCTTAAACTCTTCTTGGCAAGCTAATATTAAAAACACACAAACCGTGTATATATATATATATATATATGTGTGTGTGTGTGTGTGTGTGTGTGTGTGTGTGTGTGTGTGTGTGTGTGTGTGTGTGTGTGTGTGTGTGTGTGTGTGCGTGTGCGTGTGCGTGTGCGTGTGTGTGTGTGTGTGTGTGTGTGTCAAACAGTATAAAACCTTCTCTTCTAGCCACCTCTCTCTATCGTTTTCCCTCTCTCTCTCTCTCTTCCTCTCTCCTCTTTCGTCACCTTCTCCAGCCCCACCCTGACAGCAATTAAGCGTCGCTAAGAGGTTTTCGCGTTTTAGAATCTCTTTCTCGTTTCTACCCTCGTCCCTCCTCCTTCCACCATCCCCCCTTTAACCCACCCGGTGTCCTTCGCCGGCGGCTTCCGGCTCTAATTGTTGTTTATCGAGCGCGGGTGGCGCGCGCAAAGACGGCCCCCGGGCGTGTGTATCCCGGAAATTCGCATGCAGGAACTTCCGTGAGATGGGCGAGGGTGGGGGGAGGGAGTGGGGTGGAGAGGTGGGAATGGAGGGAGCGGAGCCTTTCCACCGGATGCGTCTGCACGTAATCTTCTTACGAACGGCCTGCGGGCGCGAAAGAGCGTATATTGGCTGTGGGGGAAAGGGGATCGGTAAACGTTCGGCGCGGATGAAGTTTTTTGCCTAGGCGGAGAGGAGCAGATTTTTCCGGAGAGAAAAGGCGTGTGAGCTTTTTTCGCAGCGAGAGAGGTTGTACGAGAATATGTCGAGGAGGTGTTTTTTACGATTAATGTCTAGATCAAAGTCAATATTTAACGTAAAAATGTAAGATAGAAGATACTTTTATTATCAATATATCTTATGTTATGTATGGACACATACTTATACGACGATAATTATTTATCTGACACTTAAATCAGTTCTATTCGTTCTTTTGATATTTATTGTTATACCAATCTTTTATTTATAATAAAAAGTACATAAATTTCTGTAAAAAGTTACTTTTTTATATTCCTTCTCAATTTACTTCAATTTACCAAATAAAGTGCCAATAAAAATAACAATAATAGAAACTACCAGCAGTACACCATTGTATACCGTTGTACAGCAAGACCGAAGACCCGAAATGAATAACCGCAAGAGCCATAAATGTAGCTCTACCCCATTCCCCCCTTGCGCACTCTTTCACAGCTGTATCAAAGCGAGCTAAAAATCTGCGAGAGAAAATTCTTCGTCTCCAGCTCTGCTAGTATTACTACATCCCGCGATCGCCTTTGCTTTAATATGCACGGTTCATTTTCTCGATTTCCCGCGGCCGTAATACGTGTTTCCTTTTTATTAGCCCAGCCCGCGGGGGTTCCTGTAAATTTTCCTCGGCGCGGTACTGGCGCCGGAATTTGCATTCAGTGCCTGTACGCAGCGTCGAGATAGAAAAAAGAAAGAGAGAGAAAGAGAGAGAGAGGAGAGTAGAAGGGAAACAAAGAGAATGATAGGCATTAAGGTGATACTATGCAGCATGGTTGTGAATTCATTCTAGATTTTTTTTCAGAACGGGTAGATACCGCTGGTAAGAATATAGAGGATGATGCGAATATTTCATTGGAGAATAGATAATTTTACACAAAAGAGAACTGGATCAATCAAATTAGATTATAGCAAACAATAATGAAATTATTGTACAAAAAAATAATGGTAAATTTTTATTCATCATGACCATTAATAATTTTATAAACAATATATCAGTATGACTTTTATTGTCTAATTAAATGCTTTTTTCTCTACTATTTCGAGTCTATATTCTTACCTAATACAATAAAATTATATTTTCAAATCAATACATGTCATAAATCGAAAGCAAATTTTAGTAATACAAAATCTATCATATAAAACCGTATACTCGAGCAGCCAGTATTAAAACTACCGTCACGTAGCAATTTCAATATAAATTGTCAAGACTCGACTTAATCGACGTGAATGTGAATTCGAATTCAACTCGACGTCTCCTATAACAATCTTCGCGCGTCTCGTCTCCCCTAAACGTCTTTGCTGTTCTCGTACGCGTAAGTACATGCACCTTCCACATTTTTCGCGCACGAGATTTCAATCTCTCTCTCCCTCTCACTCTTTCTTTTTTTCTCTTTTTTCTCCTTCCCACAGCATAGTCACCATCGTCTCCGCCGCATCCCATTATTTCCTTCGCTTATTTTCTTCCTCCCCATCATTTCCTCGCTTTATTTTCTTCAAAACAGAAAATTCCATTTTCCAAGAAGCTAGTACCGCTGAAAAGGCTTGCGCGCGCCTCGCATTGTTCCACTCCCTTTTTCCTGTGAGCGGATGCCCGATTTCGCTACCGTGCCGCCGTTTAATTTTACCCGTGTTTACACCAAGAGCTTATCCGCGCGCGCGAGGACTTTCTCTTTCTTCCCCACCTCCTCTTCTCTCTCTCTCTCTCTCTCTCTCACGATAGGGTTTCCCTGCTCCTTTTAATGCCTATTTACGACTTTTGTAACTCGTCCGGTCTTAACCGTGCGTACTCTTATCTCCCGCCCCCTCTCTGTGTTTCTCTGTTTAAATACGATTTCGGTTCGTCTTGCGAGAGTTTGCCCTCCCAGCGTGCCTCCGAACTTTGCACTATAGCACTGTTTTTCAGCGGTGGGCAATATTGTTTTACTGATAGTTCAGGATTGTACGGGTCTTTTGGACGAGTTTAATAGTTATGAATAACATAATATAGTGTAAAAATATGTCGAAATAGTCTTTGTTATTTTGCTGCTAATTAATGATTATAGTTTTATGAGCATAATAAATTGTTTAAAATAACATTTATTAAAATCCCTAATTATTCAATTGTTTACCGAATTTTATAAAATATGTCAATTTAAAGGGAAAGAAAATTAGGAAAAATTTTAGTTAATTCTGATGAAGTAATGTATAGTATATTAAAAAACGCCATATTCTTCCAGATGAAATTTCTATCTCTAGTTAAATATCTCATCAAACCGACTCTAACAACGTTATACTCTTCTCGATCCTTTTAAAAAGCCCGGAGACGTGGCCAAATATCATTGTCCACTCCCTCCCGAAATCGCCGTAGAAAACTCGAAAATCCGATAACGTAATTAGCATGCACGAAGGGAAAGACCGAGAGAATGAGAAGCGAGAGAGAAAGAGAGTGAGAGAGAGAGAGAGAGAGAGAAAACACAGAGGGACGTGACCAACGTGGAGACACGATTTTATGCAAAGGCACTGCCGCATGTTCGCTGAGGTAAAATCAGAAGATTCGAAGGTTGCGCGAGCCCGGCGGGCCAGCCAGGAAATTAGGCTAGGAAGATTAAACGCCCCCTTTCTCTCTCTCTCTCTCTCTCTCTCTCTCTCTCACTTCCCCTCTTTCGGTCTCTCTTAATCTCTTTCTCTCTCCATCATTCTGTCCCCCAGGTCTTTCGGACTTTCTCTAGTTTCGAAGCGTCGGGTTTTAAAGAGGGTACGAGTGAGGTAGGGATTGACAGAAATCTATTTTACCGGACTAGTCTTCCGGTACGATCGTGTATTACGCGTTGGGCTTTTAATTTTATTCGCTTCGAATTCAATTTAAATTACGTAAAGTTTCTACGCGCTATTCGCACGTAAAATCACGTGATTATCAACTCTATATATCACTGCAATCTTGGGTTACATCTCACAAAAATCTTTAACGATTAAATCCGTAATATCTTAAAAAAAGATTAAATTAGCGCCATCTTCTTGATAAAACAAAATCTAGCTACTTTACTATAAAAATATAATTTCTTGTTGTTTAATCTAAACACCATACTTTAAAATTCTCTATTTGCACCATTCGCTCAAACTCGCCGCACTGCGACACTCTTTGTCTTTCTCTATCTTACTCTCCACGAATTACGCACTCGAAATTTTCTATGCGCAATACTCATCCACTAATCCACGCACAGACACTCACACATATATACATACACATACGTACAAAACAAAGCCAGAGCCCCATTATTTCACTCGCTCCCACTTGCACTCTTCCACTCGCGAAATAATCATTTAGGAAGGTGGTGGCCCCCGCTTGCACAGCTACACGTCGCTACTACCTAGAGCCAGCCTATTTCCATACGCTCGAGAGGGTTGGCTGGCTGGATGGTTGGTTGGCTGGCTGGCTGGCGAGCCCAGTGAGTTAGCCGAACTTACTGCTAAAAGCCAATCCAGCCGAGTGCGATTAGCGTGACCATCTCCCGTTCTATCTATCTCGCTTGGGCTAGAGCTGGCTCTTCCTTGCTCGACGGCGGTGGTGGCGCGCGGCTCCGACTAAAGTGCATCCACTCCATCCTTCTCTCCCTCTAGCTCGCTTGCTTGCTTGCTCGCTCGCTCGCCCCTGCCTGACTTTCCGAGCGAGTTTCTCGCTCGCAATTTCGAGTTTCGCCCTCTTGCCAGCGCGCGCGAGGCGCACACGAAGTGCCTATACCACCATCTCTGCCTGTCTCTCTCTCTCTCGCTCTCTCTCCCTCTCTCTCTCTCTCTCTCTCTCGTGAAGGTATGTACGCCAGCACCTTGCGCACCTTTTTTCTAGCTTAATAGTTGCAATTTAGAGTCTGTCTCTCTTATTGTGCAGTTAAGCCCAATCTTTCTTTAGGCTCTACTTATACCCTCTACACTTGCACTTTAGAATCTTTTTCGTTTTCGGCTAGTTCTTCTTTTTTACTCTCTATCCCATAACTTTTCTTTTAAAATGTTTTAATCAGTATGTACCGTTGTATTTCAGACATCGCTAGATTTGCATTTTTTCTATTTTCAAACCATTTACGGCTAAATTAAATTATTGTTTAAGTTATATTATATTGCATCTAAATTGCAATTGTAAATTACTATCTTTAGATTAATATAACTAAATATAAGTAAGATTTTAATAACTTTAATTTTATTTATAAATAATATATAGCAAAATGAAGTTTATCTTTAAACATATCTTTCCTACACGTTAGCTATAATAATCTCCTTAACTTGCCTCCAAGCTGTATTTTACAATCGCCTCCCACTTTCCTGCCTCGCGCCTCCGTTCATCGTCTTGGTTTGGGGTTATGGGATAGCAAGGTAAGGGAGAGGAGGAGGCCAAAGCAGACCAGAAACAAGGAACTTCCGAGATAGATAATACCTTGGGCTGTCCAAGTTAGAAAGCCACATTTCCTTCTCCCCATACCTCTCCCTCCGAAGGAGTAAGATAGGGGGCACTTTGACCGTAAAGGAATAGCAAGGGACGACGACGACGACAACGACGACGGCGACGCGTCGTACCGCGCCCAGTTAAGGCGGTTTAGCTGTGCACCTTAAGAGCGAATGACGTAGAACAGAAAGAAGGGGGAAAGTTCTTAATCGAGGAAAAGAGAGAGGATGAGAGGAACTGCGAGAGATTCCTGAAGATGCGTTTGTTGCAGCAACGAAATTTTACTCAGTTTCGCTTGGAAAAGACTTGCGCGTAGAATTGTTACTTAAGTAGGCAAAACGAATTTTCTCCAGAATGTTGACGGTGGTGGTGATAGCGCGCATCATTTGATTTATAATTTAAAAGTTCTAAAGTGAAAGAGGTAAATGAACAGTAAAGAAAATTGTTAAGTATTCTTGCTATAACTTAATATATCAATGCAGTTATATTTAGTGCACGTATCTATACATAATTTAACAGTTTATTGATATAAGTAGAGAATAAAGTACTTTTACCTTAACGAAAGACATTTTGCTCAAACTATTATATATAACTTTTTCACATGTGCTAAAATATTTTTGAAACACAGTTGCTAAAAGTCTATTTAATTCCATCAAGCACGAATGCCGGAACAACAGGAATGTCTATCAGTATCAAACATCCCTTTAATTTCACCTTCACCTTACTGTAAGTCGAGGAACCTCTTTCCGCACCCTTCTTCCTCTTGTCCCACCAAAGAAAGTTAAAACGCTTGGGAAAGAAAAGAGCGTGAGTGAAAGAATAAAGGGAAGGTGGATTCACCGGCTCGAACATAAAATCCAATTGTAGAAGCTTAAAAAGGAGGACAGTAGCAGTTGGAATGAGCCTCTGCGTCTGACTTAACCGGTGATGAAGATCGCCGGGCCGAATTAAAAAAAAGGAGAGAACGAGAGCGAGAGAGAGAGAGAAGCAGCAGTAGTAGTAAAGACGCCGGGGAAATTTCTCGCACACGGTGGTAGTCGGGGTACTTACATTGGGCGCGCGCGTTCCCATTAATTAATCTCGCGGTGATAAATGCTAAGTCGCCCGCCAACTTCCGAGAGATGTAAGTTCCTCGCTCGCCGTGGCCAGCTGTGCTGCCACCCAGCCACCGTGGGGGCGACCGAATCATCATGGGAGTGCGGAAGAGAAAGAGAGAAATGAAATGGAAACTGGGATAATGGAAATTGCGAGTGGTGGAAGTAATATCGATTTCACAATAGTGGAGTACAAGTCAAAAAAGTACAAAGTGTGGAAATAGAAAACTTTAGAAAATTGTTGAAATGTTTTGTTTCAATGGACTTACAGGAGTAAGAGTACCATTAACATGTTTTTAGTTTATTTTCTTGTAGAATAATAAAACTATACGGAAAATGTTACTTGGAAAAGTTTATAATATGTTTGATTGATTAAATTATGTTATTTGAGCTACAAATCATATCGATCAATAGTGTAAAGAATCATGTCTCAAAGGTCGCTAGATCGATATTTGTTATATAGACCTAACGCTTTAACGCCCCTAATATACTTACAACTTATAAGTATAGAACAGCCTGTTTTCCTCTCCTAAGGATTGATATCTATAAGAGTTTACAAAATTGACTTTGCTAGTGGCTTAGCTAGGTAAGTACGATAATAAAGCTTAAAGTCACGGCATACAATTAGTAAATTGAGTAAGCTCATTAACCTAATACTTGAGGGAGTCGCGATCCCGGTACAGTCCTACCCTGAAAGTTTTCTATGTACATAGCATTATATTAATTCTCCAGTGAACATTTGAATTTGGACATCAAGTCAAGCCTACTGTTACAACTGCATAAACAAAACTTCGCAACAATACCATAATAAACAATTCATAAGTAAATTTAATGTGAGAACAACAGTAAATCAAAGTTGAAAATGACGCTTTCGCGAACTTAATATTACCCAAACATTAACAACTCCAAGCCTCAAATCAGCGAAAAATTTCATTAACCCCGAAGGCGAAGCCATAAATCTCAGATTCGAGAAATTCCATCTGGAAATCTCGAATCCGATCGCGAGGACATAGGCAGAAGGAGAGAGAGAGACATACAGAGAAAGAGACAGCGGGAGAGAGCGAGAGGGAAATAGTGAATTAGGGATGGGGTAGAAACTGCGTCACATAACCGGGCAGATGGTGTGCCATCCAACTGGATTACGACACCTCGAAATTGCCGGTCGGCTTCCTGGCTCCGATCCACCTACTCCAGACATACCAAGTAGCACGGCACACTGTGTGGGTAAACAACCCCTCTTTCCGCTTTCCTCCTCTCTTCCCTCCATATCTATCCCGCTCTCTCTCTCTCTCCCTCTCTTTCCCTTTCTCTCGGAATCCCGTCGTCGTCCATTGTTCGGGTGCGCTTGCAATACGAGACGCGAGCGATTCGATTGACTCGGACACGCGCGCGCCATTGTAGCGTCGCTCTTCCATCGTAATGACTCCGAATAGTAATTAATTAATTCGGCCCCGTCGAACGCGACTCTCTCTCTCTCTCTCTCTCTCTCGCCCGCTGGCTTGATAATTTTCTCGTTAGGAATTGCGCGCACACTGCTACATTGAATTCAACGCTAAGTGCAACAATGGACGTTACGCTATGGTAGAGCAGCGGTGGTGTATACTGTGTCTGGTCTGTGGGTCTCGCTTGCTCCGTTCTCTGCGTGTGGTTCTGTCTCTACATTCGCTGTAACGGCTAATTAGGAAATTGATGAGATGGTAGTTGATTGAATTTAATATTTTCTGTAGCGTCGAAAGAACGTGAATTCAATTTCATCGGGATGACATTCTAGTGATAATTAATAAAGGTTTTACTATTACAATAATGTTCGTTAGATTCAGAGACAGCGGTAAAGAAAAAATTGCTTTTTATTTATGCGTAAGAATAAAATGGAAAGGCAGTTGAAATCGCGAATCGATGTCCAATAAAACCAAAAATAAATAAATAAAAACTGTAAGGAAAAGTGGAAAATTATTTAAAAAAAGAAGTTAATTAAGGTAAAAAACATGACGCTGCAAGATAAAATTTTTTCTAATTTATTTATAACTTCGATTGTAAAAACATTTCGAAGAAAAAAAATGTCTCGATTGAAACAAGCGGGAAAAAATTTATCGATTTTTGTAGTTTTTTCATCAGACTCAGAGATGATTATTATAATGAATTAAATAGAATGCATTTTGCATAAAAAATGCTCCACGTAAGCCTACTGCCTGGTTTTTAGCTAATGCTTTTATACAACATAATAAGTTAGTATATTAAATGTTATTAAAAAGAATTTTACTAAAAAATCTATAAAACTACTATCGCAATTTTTTCAAAAGGATATTACGATCTCTTGCGTTCCTTTTTTTCGTAGTAAACAAAATAATGCAACGCAACTTCCCACGATCCATTGTATTACCTCTCGCGCATAAAACAAAACGAACGCGCAAAGACTGCGCCTCTCCTCCCTTTCCCTCACCCCACGAAAAATCCCATTCGGAAAAACTATTACCACGGCCGACGTTCATCTCCCGCACAGCAGCGCCAGTATTTCTCTCTTATTTACGATTCAATAAGCGAAACGTTAACCCCGCCGAACAACGTCGCTGCGCCGCACAAAAGAGGTCCGAAGTCCTAGGAGAGATAAGGTGGTGGCGCGACCGGCCGAGGAAGACGTCGTTGTGGCGGCGTGTAACGCAGTCCTAGGGCGCAATTGGGAATTATTGTTCTCCGGGGGGGTCAAGCTTCGACGACTCCTGGAATTCGCGCGCTCGTGCAAGTGAGAACGCTAGGGTTCGGGAATGTGCGAGAGTTTCGGCGGAGCGGCGCGAGCGCGCATTTGAAATGCGCCAGGAGAGAGAGAGGAAGAGGAAAATTTATGGCGAGTGACCCTGGCAAGGAGCTCCCGAAGCTAAATCATTCGGGGGCCGCGTCGTTACCGCGCGCTCGCACGCGTCTTTGCACTAGCTAGTGTTTTTCTTCGGTGCTCTCTTCGTCTTTTTTCCCGCTCGTTTTTTTCCTGGCTGTTTTTGTTTGCGAAGTTCTTTTATGACTGAACAACGTATCTTACTTTTTAATTTGCTATTATGTTGAATAATAAGAGAAATACCAAATTGTTAATAAATAAATTTTATAATTAAAACTTAAGACATTGGTTCGTTTGAATAAAAACGCTTTCTTTACATATCCATTTCTTTAAACTAATCCCAGATAATTTCTTACAATTTTGACAGAATATACTCCTAAATGCCTGCACTCACGCATACACAGATATCTACCTACACACATGAGCACACGCATGCACGCAGGTAGGCACATACATGCATACGGAAATGAAAAATCAAAATCTAGAATTGACGTATATATCCTGTTACATCTGTTTGAGCATTCGAAAATCTTATTTTATCCTTTGAAAACTATCTCTACAAGAAAACAAAAAATAAAGTGGACGTACAGACCCAGAAATTACAAAGACTTTGTCTGACTAAACCAGGATTTCTTCTACTTATCTTTGTTTCTTAATATAGCTTAGTTTATTTTAATTGATAAAAATTGTTTAATTTAACTCTCATAAAAGTTTTAACATTTGCAAAATAATATTATATAACGTAACTTACTTGATTAATTTCCTTCCTTACCTAATGCGATTCCTTCCAATTCCCTAATATTCAGTTTATACGTACCAGCAAAGCCATTAGAGTTATGTTTTGTTAATTTTATTTTTTACTCTTTCTGTCTACATGTGCTCATTTTTCATAGGATTTTATGAGTTTAAAAAAATAAGAAAAATTTTTTAATCATAACTGGGGTAAAGAATTATTTAATTTTGTTT
Organism: Torymus tubicola; assembly: GCA_035583055.1. NCBI lineage: Eukaryota > Metazoa > Arthropoda > Insecta > Hymenoptera > Torymidae > Torymus > Torymus tubicola. The sequence continues at coordinate 28,368,155 of JAWWEQ010000055.1, forward strand.
TTTTAAAGAATTTCCAGATAAAAGCTCTTTTCATGAGCTATAAATTTTTAGCTAAAACTTTTCGATTTCGGTTGTCTAGGTTCAATTACCAAGTAGATTGAATTACTGGTCGAATCTTCTTTTAGATGAGATATATAACGTGATCAAATTTACTACGTCAGTCGTATAAAAATATTTTTATATTTTGATTTGTTCCATGTATTTAAAATTTACTGTAATTTTATAAGTAACTGTAAAGTAAAATATAGTTTTTATTGCATAAGTTGTACATTTAAATGAAAAATCCTCCAAATTTTAATATTTTTATCAATTCCAATTTGTTACATAAAAATTTAACGAAATAGAAGTTTTTCATCCTTAATATTTTTCTCAATTAATTCTACAAAATCAATTGTATGAGAGTTCAGTAAGTAATAAATACAATATTGGAGGTTTTAATTTCATCGATATCTACATTACAATAAAAATTTATAACGAATTTTCTTGTACGCGAACTTTGAATTTTCCACTGTTCTATACATTTATGTCCAAGCAGCACATTAACAGAGAAAGGGGGGGAGGGATAGGGTAGGAAGCGAGCTAAAACGAAGTCCGAGGCGCTTACGTCGGCACGTGCGCGACCTTTGTTACGCGCTCGTGCAATAATCCTCATCGGCTCTCTTGATAAGGTGCGAGCATGCGAGCGAGCGTCGTTAAGCTGATTACGCGTGCTTATGCGCGCATCTGCTGGAACTGAGCGAAAAAGCGCGAGAAAGTCATTTTACCTCTACCGTTCGATACTGAACTCGAAGTTTGCAACAAGGATATTCGAGAGAAAAATGAATTTACTTTAAATATATACAATATTCCATCTAAATATTATTCTTATCGAATAATACTAAAACTGCAAATTTAAAAGAATCTATCGAAGAACTTTTTATATTAAATATTAAATGGGTTTGTATGTCTTACAAAATGATATATTGTACTTCAGGTATAAAATTTTTAATTAAAAATTTAATATTCATGATCATAAAGTTATCTACTATCAAAATATTTAACATGGAAACTTTACTCTTATACAGGTAACACCAATAAAACTTTTATTTATACACGTGCTCGACTTCGTCTCTCATCCACCACGTGTACATTTAGCAAGGTTCGCGAGAGTATCTAGTACGAATAATTCGCGTGTGCACATTAAATTCCTTCGTTCGCTGAAATTCATATAAACCATTTCCCTCGCTTGCTAAAAAAATGAAAAGTAAACTAACACGAATCGTGTCCTTAATTAAAGACACTTAATTAAATTTTATCGCGAAAAAATAGTGTGCGAAGCCGCCCGAAAAAAATGTGTACGTACAAACACTACGTACAGACAGCAGCGATAAAAAAGAAAAAGAGGAGAGATAAAAGAGGGAGAACAAATACGTTTCTCTGTATGTGAATGAAAAATGATAAATGCAGAGAGATAGGTAAAGAGAGAGAAAGAGAAATTTTCTTGGTATTAAATTTCATCAAAAGGACGATCCTCGAGTTTTTACGAGAACTTAGCCATCGCTAATAACATATATAAATGTACAAAAATATGAACAGAAGATTTTAAAAGAAATAGAAGTTGCAAAGAAAAATATGATAGTTGGAAAATTAGGACGTACGCAACTTGCATTTGTCCAATTTTTTTAAGTGAGATGAAATATCTGTCAAATAGTAGATCAAAATTTTTTTTTGATCTAAAGCTGTTTTTACTTTTGATTGCTCTTTGAATTTTATTACATTTTGATTAATGTTAAGGAGTTAAATACTTAATAGCCAAAGAATTTAATAAGGATTATAATTGGGAAAAAACTATTGTATTTCTTCAATGCTGCACATAAGTATGCGACTGCAACGGTAAAACATAATAACCATCCTTATTTAAATATAGCTACCGGCATCAAATGGCTAAATATTCCATAAACGTAAAAATCTCTAAACTATATCTCTTGCAACGCGCTTATCCACGTAATTTACGTTGCACTTTCTACGGCAATGGCACGCGTTGCTTCGCGCATCGCCGAGAAAAACATTTGTCACTAACGACAAGCAATTTTACAAGCGCGCCGTACTACTACTGTACCAAGACAAAAACAAAATGAATTACAGCCGAGTCGAACTCCACTCTCTTGCGAAACCTTCGTCGACGAACGATGCTGCGCATGAAGGGGGGGGGGGGCTAAAAGAAAAGCTATTCGCAAATTACTTAGCAAAAAGTACTATATAAGACGAGAGAGCAAGTACAATAAGGGAAATAAAAAGTGCAGTTAAGAAAGACGCGAGAGAGACGCGCAGCGACAGAGAAGGCGGAGAGGTCGTAGAAATAAATCCTCATAATAGCGACTTTCGTTAAGAGCTCGAGTGTCAACGTACCCCCCCCCCCCTATCTCCTCCGTGAGTGGCTAAGACTGCGAATTGTTTGTCCTGTCGAATGTGCGACGACCTCGAAAGATGATACCACGATTTTCTATGAGGTAATTTAACCCTTTGCCGAGTAAACATTAGTTGATTATATTGCGAGGGAAGTTTCCTAAAATTTAAATTTCATTCTTAAAGTAACAGTTACATCTGGAATATAAATAAATTCATATCTATTGTATTACCTTACCCAAATTTAAATGTTACATTAACATTAGTGGTTCCATTAATCAATACAACTTTTAACAAAGGTTTGCGATGTTTCTGGTTTACGATAAGTTTTTAAGAAACACAGGAGTTGCCAGGCAATCTATTTCATGTATTCATAAATAATTTAACATTGCTTCATTAAAATTCTTTCTCCATCGTACGCTATTATACATACATACACGTCTCTTTATTATTATGACATTTCTTCTACATTTCTCTATAACACTGAGCTACTTTCAATTCGATACCGTGCCACCTTAATTACACCCCCTAACGAGTTAATCCAGCTATTAAAATTCTTCTCTTCTCCGCCGTATACACTTTGTCGCGAAATTTTTTCTTCCTCACGCGCGCTCAATTCTCTCTTTCTCTCATTTTCTTTTCCTGCGGGAGAATAATCGAAGGACGTCGCACGCAGCTAATGGCTTGTTGGTCGCGTTGGAACGGTAAAAAGCTTCCCGCGTTGCTTATATCGCGAAAAAAGAGAGCGAGCTATCGCACACATGTATACGCGTATACACGTATGTGTATGTGCAGCTGTAGCTTGATAGATTCGACCATTTGCTGGGCGACGCTTGCATTTCACGGAAGACGAAGCGGAGACGCGAAGAAGAAAATTAGAGGCGAGTGCGCAAGGCGGAGAGCACGTAAACAAGAAAGATGGATAGATTTCGCTCGTTTGTAAGGAAAAGAGCGAGTGAGCGAGTGTGTGTGTGAGAGAGAGAGAGAGAGAGAGAGAGAGAGAAAGAAGATACGAGTTGAAATATTGCTAGGCATAGAAGCTCGAACTGGCGCATGTAATAATTGGAAATTTGTTTCGCACGTGCGCCGGATGAATGGTATTGCCTGTACGAGAGTGCAAATTACTTGCGGTGCTGCCGCTCGTTACTCTTATTATTATAACGATCGTCGCTGTGTGTGTCAAGAGAGTGTACGGAAAGTGGGGTTATTTATCGTAGGGGCAGTCGCATTGGTTATTATTATTATTAGTGCGATTAAGTGCATTCTGGTTCGGGCGTAATGATTGCCTTTACGTTAGCAATTAATTGAACGGCATCTAATTTACCGTTAGAATAAAATCACTGAAAATGTAATTATTATAAATTTTATTATTAGGAAATAGATAGAATAATGACTGTCAAGTTGTTTATTTCCGTAATAAGAATTATTTTGATATACAGGCACAACGAATAATAAATGTTTAATTTTCATAAAACTAAAATAATTTTGAAAAGAATTAGTTTTTATGTTATGTAAAATGCTAAAGTTAAACAATATTTTAATTAATATTTTCACTGATAATAAGATTTTCTTTCCATTTAAAATAGTAAATTGTGTATAACAATTCTGCAACTATGTACAAACACGAAAAATCGAGCATCCCGAGCGAAAAAGTCAACTGATAAAGTGAGAGAGGAGCGAAGAAAAATGTCGAAAAACACACACACGCGACAGGAGCAAAGAAGAAGGAAGAGGAGAAATAAAGAATAGAAAAAAAACGTATACACGAAGACCGAGATGATCTATAATTGAGAGGGAAATAGAGAGACGCTCCTGCTGTCGTTGGTTTTTCTCAGCATGGCGCGCGGCAAACAGTTGATGGGGTCGCTAGCCACGTGATGTATGTACTTTCCGATGTTGTCCTTAATGATTATCCTCAGCACGGACAAATAGTCAAAGTCGCTCTCTTGCGAACTCTCTTTCGACTTTCCAGCGAGAAGAAATGGCGCGTTATTTATCGTCCGGCGCAAAAATAGCAGAACGACCGAGAGAGCAAGAGAGAGAGAATTTATTTACATCGATTGTCGGCTCCCGCGAAATTTATCGTTCGGCAGCGCGAGCTATCGATATGACGGATGCCGGGGAAAGAGAGAGAGAATGCAACTGGACCGGCACGCGTTGCGTAATTTATTTATAGTTTGTCACTGTTGCACTAGCGGAGTTGCAGGGTTATAAATTTCATCTGAGTGCAGCTATTTGACTTGCGAGCGAGAAACGAGTAACAAAGCTTCACTATTCAGATGATTGGAAATGAATGTAGGAATTGTCAGATTAAGCATTTAGCATAAGATGAATTGAAAGGCTTGAGGTTAGATTTGTCTATTTCCAGTAGAACGTTACATCAACAAACATGACTTCATCTGGAGATAAAAAAACGTAATTAAAAGGACAATAAAAGAATATCCGTCGATATCGGCAATGAAAATACGGATCAAGTATAGATGGAGTCTTGATTGGAAGACAACGAGAGAGCAGACAAGAAAATTTCCGATAATTTTTTAATTAGAAAAATGCGAGGAATGCTCGACTAATTGAACAGAATTGCTCGCAAGTATTTTTAGTAAGAATGTCTTGTATTTCTTCCATAAAAGAAAAACTTACAGTGACAAAATTGTTTCGCTTTTGCACTCGAGCAGAGTGAAAATGAAAAAAAAAGAAAAAAAGAAATCGTCATGACTGTCATTAGACGCGGCAGTAAGCTGATTGCACGTTGATTACCACCGAGCTCTAAGTGGATTGAAACATAAGATGACGAAGCGAGAATTGAAATGAAACTTTTACACTCTCACGTGAAAATTACGTCTGGATCGACTCTAAAGATGTTCACATGATTTGCTGATACATTAAAAAAATAAAATAGATATATCATATGCGTTGAAATAATTAGATTATGTTCATACAACAATGCAAAAATCTTAAACTTGTTTTTGAAGTAAGAGGTTAATTTTTTCAAATTGTATTCTTAACAAGCAATATAAGAATCTTATAACTTTTAGCTATCATCAGAAAATTACAATTTTAATTTCAAAATATATCTATCAATAATAATAAAACTCTTGAAATATCAATTTATTAAAGAAATTTAAACAAAAGAATTATCGCAAATTCACAATAAAATTTACCAATATTAATATAAGAAAATTATCAAAACCCATCCTCCATGTCTGCAAAGCTTCTATAAGGAAAACCCCTCACCGCAAACGTGCCATCGCCAGTCGTACTCGACGCCATGGCAGAGACACACACCAACAGGGCGCCCGCGCGCGCGAGACGCCCGCTTAAAATTGAGCAGATTTCAGCGAGAAGAAGAGCGAAAAAGCCGCTACTACCTCAGCGCACGCCTTATTTTCCTTTCCTCTCTTCCAGACGCAGAACAGACACGCAGAGACGACGGGACATTGTTCCGAGAGGATCGGTCCTCCTCTTTCTCTTTCCCTCCGAACGTCAACTCTAAAAGTCTCTCGTCTCTCTCTCTCTTTCTCTCTGGGAGAAGCACTCAGCCGTACGCGGGGAATTTTCCAAGTTGGGCCATTGTGCCGCTTGCACCGTTGTCATTGCGGCCTGCTGAAAGAAGGCAGAGAGAGAGAGAGAGAGAGAGAGAAGAGGGAAAGCCTCTTCCGCCTCGAAAAGTCGCGGGAATGCGAATTTCCTCGGCTGTAGCGTAAACGACTTGGGCGAATACTGCCAGTGACTCGAGGGAGGAAAGGACGAGGAGAGAACGCGTACACACCTGAGAAGAGTGCGCGTCTTTTATTTCGTTTATATAGGTATGGAAGACAAGATTGCAAGCATGTATTCGATGTAATTATAGAGATTTTGTAACATTCATTATATTTTGATTCCATTACAAAAATGAGAATTGTGTTTGTGTTTTTTTTATAAACAAATTTATATAATTTTGAAACTACGTTCTAGATTTTAGTTAGAATTATATTAAGTAGTAAATTTGTAAGAACTGAACTCAATTGGACTATTAGGAATTTTTAAGAGTAATTTTAGTAATCACGATCTTAAAAATTATTTGTAATTGAATAGAGCAATAAACCTATAATTTACCTATGAATTATCCGTAAATGAAGATCTTGAATTGTTCTTCTCTTATTTCATGTGGATAAAATGCCGTAAAACTTCGAAAAGATTTTTAATGTCCGACGTATAAATATCATTTAGGGGTAATTACGCAAAAGGAGAGGAAAAGCCTTAAAAATTTAGTTACGAGTGGAAATTAATTTTCGTGACTCCGAAAAACTTTTAAAACTTTAATAGAACTTTAATTAACACTTAAGTGTACTTTTCTCTAATGAGCTGTTTAACCTCAGTTTCAAGATTGCACCTTTTTAAATTTGTCGCCTGTCAGATATTCCTCTGACTTATTTGCTTCTTTCCGTCTCAATAAAAATATATCAAATGAAATTATCAATCTAATTACTCTACTAAGTAAATTTGAAATTCTGCCATCTCAAACCGTAACTAAATACCATTCATTATTATCTACTAATTAAAATCCATACTTTCTAGAGTAAATTATCTCTTGAACTAATTAACCGATTAAACATTTCCAATAAGATTTTTTTGAAATTTTAGTTTTAACCACGTTCTTTTGAACAACTTTTGAAAAAAAAAGATCTTTTAATTAGTAACGGAAATATCTTTAAAATATATATATATCAGAGACATTTCTTTTTCAAACTGCACACTTCGTTCCATCAAGAAACCGCTCGCAGTCGCAAATCGATGCCGTCGATACGAAGTTTGGGCTGTGTTCTTCCCCTGTCGCTGACTTGCGGCTTGCGCGAATGTTTGCGCATCGTAATAGGCCGCTCGACGAGCATTTAAACTTTTATTGCCTAGGCAAACTTTCGTCGTCGGTGCGGCCAGTGTTGCCGCGTGGATAGATGAGGGTAGTAGGTACGGAAGTAGGGGATGAAAGGAGAAGAGAGGGAAATAAAAAATTTGTTCGCGCTCAGACCCACGACAATTATGCCCGCGCATGCATCATCTAACTCCATTTGGTTTATAATGCCAGGCCGGTTGGAGTATACGTTCTGAGACGTTATGGAAATCTCGCGAATGAGTAATGGGAATGGATTAAATTTTACTCATAAATGATTAATATTACGATTAAAAGAAATTTTTTTGACAAATTAGTTTTCTATAGTTTAAAACTGTATAGTTGTTAAAAGTTTTTTTTGCATATTCTCGCGCTAAATGAAAAAGTGAATTTCGAATAAAAAGCTAACGTGTAACGTTCTAAAGTAAGTACAAACGAAATTATAGTCCACAAAATCCGATATTATCCAAAACCATTTTCAAAAGTGAGACATAAACCATTTACATAATGCATACGACCCTCCCACTCGCAATAAAATTAAATCAGAACAAGATAATGCATCAGCAATTTTCTGCGATCGTAGCTCGCTCGAGCCATGCATATTCCTCCTTTATCCTCACTTATCAATTACACCTCATAAAGCTATTGCGCACGCGCCCCCTACCCCCCACCCCCTTCAAACGCGAACTTGGCAGAGTACAGCCCCCCCTCCTTCCCACTGGTAATGCCTTTAAACGCGAATAAGGGGTTGGGTCAGCCGAAAAAAGGGGTTTAAAACCCCGTAAAGTCGTTCTCAAGCGCGCGCCGCCTTCCTCCTACGTCGTGCGCGTATACTTGAATATACATACACACGCGAAAGCCACCGCGCGCAAATTGCCGTTTTCGCGTTCAACTCGCCATAAATTCCCACGGGGCAAATCCTTTTTGGCAATCACTTCGTCGGAGACCCCAAAAAGCTCGCCTTTCTCTTTCGCGTGTGCCGCTCGCATTTCCACAGCCTATGCACCCTCCCCATCTACCACTTTTTCATCTCTTCTTTGCTGCAATTATTTAATTCCCCCTTTTTCCCCCCATTTTTCATCAGTATTATTGACTTTATCTTCATATTACTCTGTTTATACTACAATATCGTTGAGATTTCTAAAGCTTTTACTGGAGCTTCAAATGTTCGAAACTATTTTATCAATTCAATTAAATATTACAGTATGTTACATAAACATATCTGCTTATACTTGAATACTCGTAGTATACTTTCAATTCGAACTTCATGCTATACGTATATACGTATTTATTTGGGTGTGAATGCAACCTTGCACATCAGCAGCGTCTATACTCCTGAATACACGCGTACTCGTGCACACACACGTACAAGCACACCTTACCATTAGACACGCCGACGACGACGACACCGTCGGCTGCTTCTCCACTTTATTTGCCCTGGCACTCCGAGTAATTATCCGCCTAATTGGTATTCGAATCGCAGCCACGTCTCGCTCTCTCTTGCCGCGGCTTGTTTATTTATCGACCAATGTGACCAAGCGAGTGAGTGAACGCGGACCTCGCTTATGGGAATTTGCGAATTTGCACTGCGGCTCCAGCGCGACCATTACTGTGGTAAGGCCACGTCCGTTCATTTCTCCACTACTCTCCCCCCTCTCCGTTCCCCTTACTCGTTGCTCTTACTTTTCGCTCCAGTTGTTATAAAATACTCAAAACTTTTATACTGTTTGTGCATTATTAGTTGTAGTTTTTTTTAGCTCTAACCGAGTTGAAAAAAAATGTAAAACATTTTAGAATTATCTAATAAAAGCTCGAATGAAAAATGGCGAAACTACTGCGATACATTACTTTCATTTAAATTAATAATAAAATGGAGTATTTAAAAATTGTAGTACTTAGTAATGAAAGATACTGCATCTCTTACTCATGTTATGGTCAATGATAAAAAGTTGAAAGTTGTAATAGAAACGTACAGAATAACATTGATAATAGAGAGATGCAATGATCGTTCAGAGGAAGCAATATTGCGAGCGAAGATATAATCTTTCATTTAGCGGGATCCGATATGATCTGCCTGGCGGATAATGTAAGTCCATATTGAATCTGCATAAGTGAATCGCATTATGCCTCGCTGATATTCAGATTTGATCTAGAATAATGCACAGGCCGAAGTAGCTATATCTTCGAATGGAAATGGCCATTGAAAAAACAGACAACCAATGCCAGATAAACGAAATTAAATTTCGTTTCGTTATGGGTACCCCGATAGATCATTGACTTTAGTTAACAACTTTTGAAGTACGTTACAGTTACAATGTTTTTTTAGTTATCATTAGTATCAAACAAAAATATCTGGATACCTCAATCTACGATCGATAAACCCGCGGAAAAACAATCCTCTATCCTCACGATAGACGTCTTTCAACTGTTAACGTCAATCTACTCTCTTTCTCTTTCTCTTTCTCTCTCTATCTTCTCTTCCGTTTTTCCACGCACTACAGTAGAGCTTGCAACGAGGCCGCGCGAATAGGTTTAGCAATTCGGATGGGAGCAAAGTGACGGCTCGACGTTCCTCGTATCTGACGGGACGCTCCCGCGAAATTCCATCCCGCGTTCTCCCCCTCTCGTTAGACCGCGCGAGAAAGACGAGCCGAGGCGAGACGCGACGTCGACACAATGGGAGAGACAGAGAGAGCGAGAGAGCGAGAGGAAAGTTACAACGAAGCGAGCCCGAGAGGCAGTGTAACATGCTCGAGCTGGGAAATGATTCGAAATGCAAACTCTGTATGCGAGCAATTTACTAATTGGCCGAATGGAGTGCTTTTGTTTCCCTCAGCTTTTGTTTATTTTGAGACACAAGTTTTTGTTGTATTAGTGTTTTTTCATGTTTTCAGTCATCCAATGTGATATATCGTATATTATTGATTTCGATATGGTATGAGAATTGTGATTTTGAGTATTTTTTGCTTTTATTTTCCAGTATGGTTTAATGGTTAGGATACCTTAGTTTCATTCAGAAAATCTTCTCAGGTTCAGTTCTCGAGAAATCCATTCATATTCTCAACATTAGCATGCATCAAAGGAATAGTAATAAATAAACATAGAAGTTGCTACATAAAGAATAAGAGCAGCAGAGAGACAGCGAGATTGTGTTGTAAACTTAATCATTTTCGCCGGCGAGATAAGAAGAATACGAGACGCGAAGGAGAGAGCGAGAGAGAGAGAGAAAGAGGAAGCGAGAGAAAGACGCGGAGGCGAACCGAAGTCGTAAATGTTGCAACGCATAAAACAAGGTCGAAACTTCCTTACTACGCGACGTAACTCATTACTTTTATTACCCGCCGACTGAGTTACAAGCGATCCGAGAGAGAGCGAGAAAGAGAGAGAGAGAGAGAGAGAGAGAGAGAGAGAGAGAGAGAGAGGAGAGGTACGAGGAATCTGGAATTCCGCAACCGAGTGGCTCTCGCTCGCGGAATTTACATCCTAACGAGTCAGCCAGGGAATTAAATCGCGTATCGCGCGGATGCGACGAAAAGGAAGGAAGTGGCGACGATGAAAGTTTTTACGTTTCGTTTATTACGTACGAATTTAGCGAAGGAAAGTGTAGAAAGTGATGGATAAACTTACGAAAGACATGCCACTTTGGAGGTTTATTTATGTACTCACCTGAAAAAAAATAAGAAGGGATTATTAGTTATATTTACTATACAAATATTTATAATGAAATAATTATAATAAATTTATAATACGTGAGTACACCTTATAAATACTTGAATGTTACAATTGAGCGAATAACAAAACTCATGAACAAATTTATCTCTGCAAGCCAAAACCCCAGCAACATTCGTCATCATTCAATAACCGACCACAAGAGAGAAAAAAATGCACTTGCTCACTCCCTTCCTCTGCCTACTCAGTTTCTTCCCTCTCTCTTTCTCTCTAGCCATATCCCCCAAAACAAGACACAGCTCAACCAACTCTCCACGTGCACATGAACTGCCTTTTCTCCCCTCTCTCTCCCTCTCTCCAGCAACTTCACTACATAAACTCGACCCCGACACAGAAGACACACCAGCGTGTACGCGCGCGCCTTCTGACTTGGGTCCAAAAAGTTTTTATTGCTCGTCTCAAAAGTTGCCCCGCTGCTGCTGCTGCTACTGCTACCCGCACGGACGTACACACACACTCTCTTTCTCTCTCTTGGCAGCTCCTCAATTTTCGATCGGCGTCCCGGCAGCATAAATCTACAGCTCGCGCGCCCGCGCTCGCACAACAGAAACGATGATTATCGCCGCGATGAACGATGCGCATCGCGATATATTTATGTTTCGGGGTGGCACGAGATAAATTCGGGCGTGCCGGCGACGCTGAAAGTATGCTGCTGCTGCTACTACTCCGGCGCATAGGGAGATAAACAGAGGTCGCTCTCTCTCTCGCTGCGCCGCCGGAATTCCGGCGCGGATTTGGGAGGGTATGGATATAGACGGTGCGGAGTTTGTGTATGATGTTACGTAATGAAGGTTTCAGTTTTATGGCTGTGATTAATATTGTGCGATTATGGGGTTATCAGAGGTTTACTTCTGTTTTCTAATCAAACGAAGAATCGTTCAATAGCTAGATCTTTATAATTTATTGATGTATATTTAATTTTTTTTCACGTATTTAGGAATCTTAAGAGTATTTTGATAGACAGAAATAATTTCTGCTTCTAATGTAACTCTAGAAGTTTATAAAAGTTCACAATCTTCCGACAACAAACCCTGTAACCACCATAAAAACTTTCGACAAAAAAGAAACTTCGTTTACCAGCACATTGCAGACCTACAACCTACCTTGACGTCTCAAAAATATCACCCCTAGCTTCCACACTGCTCTTGCTCTCTTCCTTTGTCACAGGCATCTGTCGCCTCATACTTCACTCCCCCCTCCTCCCAGGAAAAAGCTTGAAGAGAGAGAGAGAGAGAGAGAGATTCTGCGCTTTCGCTCGCTCGCTCGAGCCATCGACGAGTGGGCAAAGAACCGGCCGGCGATAATGCGGACTTTGTTTCTTCTTTGCCCCCCTATAGCTCAGAGAACATGCTTGCGCGCGAGGCTTCGAGAATCCACTTAACGAGCTAATTTCCAGTCGCCTCTCGCTTTTACGACACGCCAAGAAGAGGATTTTGTTTTTTGAAAGGGCCTTTAATAAGGTCCTGGAGTGCCCAGAGCTCTCTTTTGCGAGCCTTTTGAAGAGAGGGCAGGAGAGAGAGAGAGAGAGAGAGAGAGAAGAGGGCAGAGAAAGGGAACGATGATCGGATTGAAGCCTATGGGTAAGGGCGAATAGGTCGATAAGTTTAGTGTACTAAAGGTTGGATGTGTAATTGCCACGTTACAATTTATTACGTTAAATTTCTAAAAATGCAATTCCAAGTGTAATGCTATTAGCGCGTTTTTAAATTTAACGTAAATATGGTATGATTATGAGTTGTAGAGTTATGACATTTCATTTATTGTAAAAGCGAAGTTAATGAAGAATGAATAATATCTAAAAATAAAAATTTGATATATGGTAGTTATGATAGATCGATTTCAAGTTAAGTTATATTAAAAGCATAATTCATTCAGCATTTCCCTTTACGCAAGCATCCAACATATTACCCTATTCCCCGAAAAACCAGAAGAAAATCTGAATTTCACTTAAACGCTCGCTCTATATACCCACGTGACCCCCCCCCCCCAATTTTCCCCGCTTGAGTTCTTTTTTCGCTTTCTTATCGTCGTGCGCGTGGGCGGTAGCGGCGGAAGTGCGCCATAACTCTATCGACATCGCGCACGAACGCGGGGATGATTTGCACGGACGAGAGAGCAAAGAGAAAGAGAGAGATAAATGCACGCCGAGATGAGGAGCGAGTGAGCAAGAGTGAGAGAGACATTTTTTGAATGGTAATACTATAGAATGGCGGAAAGATTTTCTTAGAGGGAAAAATTAATTCTTCTATTAAAAATTTTGCGGTGAGGGACTTTCTTTTTTATTTCAACGATGATTTTTTAACATTTTCTTTTATTTATAAAAGTAAAGTTGTTATTTTAATAAGATCAGTAAAAAAAGCGAAATCCTGATTGTAAAGAAGAAAAAAAAAGAAGGAGCTTTTGCTATTTTCCAGCGTCAGTGCTGAAGTTACGCTTTTTACGGCGAAGTTCGAAGAAGATCGATTGCTACACAGCCGGTTGCAGCCTGCGCGCTGCCCTTGCTGAGTGTGCTCCATTAGCGGTTTTAAATAAAGCAGCGTCCCACCCGCGCAGCTTGCGCGCTAAGTGAAGTTCTTATTTTATGCAGGTCTAAAAATATCAGTTCATTGCTTATTCATTTTCTGTTTACAACTCGTTTTAGCGGTTAAACGGCGGTTATTTACGAAGCATTTTATAATGAACGGCGACAGAGGCGTGTGCGGAACGTTTAATTGGAATTTACATCAAGCAATTGTGGTCAGGATCTTTTTTTAATTTCTCAAAGCTTTTGCTACGTTGAAAGAATTACAAGAATTATAGAGATTTTATACAAGAAGAGAAGCTGTAATTGAAAATCTGTCAAATGTACCGTTAAAACGTGAATAATACACAGCGAAACGCTGCGCAAAACATTCGGAAATTCTCGACCTCCACCATCGAAGTATTATTTTACACGAAAGATCTCTCGTACATTCGTTCTGCCATTCACGCGAGCGTGCGCGCGTGCGTGTGCAATCGTCAAATAAAAAACCACAGCGTCGATCCTTGAACAGGAATCCATAAAAAACGAGATCTTCATAATGTGCGCTTGTATGCGCTTCAGTGTACGAGCGTATCGCAAAAGCAGATTCTCCCACCCGCGTGGAAACCGCCAAATCGTAAATAGACCCTGAAAACGCCCGATCGTAAACCTTCGCCGTTGCACACGCGGCGAACAAGAGAGTGAGAGAGAGAAAGGGAGAGGGAAAGAACGAGGCAAAAAATTGCACGAAATATCGCCGGCGGAGAGAAGAGAAAACCGAAACGTAACATGATTTTGCGAAAAGCGAGATTTGATCCCTTGGCGAGGGAGAAAGAGAGCGAGAGAGAGAGAGAGAGAAAGGAGATAGATAGAGGGAAAAAGAGTGCATCGATCGAATGCGCGTAGCGGGAGAGAGGGAAGAGTCGAGAGAAGAATGCGTAATTTGCATTTATTCGACAACAACACAGCGTGACAGGTCGAAATTTCGCTGCAGTAAAATCCGACAAAGTAAAAGACGAAATTTAGCGGAAAGTTATACAAAAGATAAAGTCGAATGAAAAATGCTGGGATATGTAAATTACTACAGTGTAACTGCAACGCAATGAAATACAACCATTGTTCTAGTAAAAATTAGATTATTTATGAAGTACTAAACCTAACCTTCCAGTTAACCTCAAAAATGTTCTTTTTCTAGCTCATAATATCAAAATTTTCCTAATAACGCTAACAATTTTTTTTAAAAAAGTCTTATTAAATTCTACAAATAGTAAATGTATTACCAATACGACTAAACAAAACCTGCAAAGCTACCTCTTCCATAACCAAACGAACCCTCTTTCCTCTATACTACTCTGCGTTCGACAAGCCTCACACACACATACACTCACTCGTAGAGAGACGGCGAAACACTTTCGGCCTCTCTCTCTCTCGTGTGCGCCACTCTTTCGCCTACCCACTCGCTTGCTCTTCTGGGATTTCCCTGGCGCGCCTCGAGCTCGTTCCAGTGTTCTACTTGTCCAAGGTAATGGCGCACCCGAGTGGTCTGGAGAACGAGCGAGCCCATCGGTGATTCAGGCCGTTGACGACGGCGACACAACGCGACCATGATGATTTACGGGGAAAATGTGTATGTAGAGGTGCTGTGTGTATGTGTGTATTGTGCGATGCTGCTGCTACTACTACTGCTGTGTTGCTTCGAGGGAGACAATTGTAGCTGAAGGGTAGGTTTAGTAAAAGAATTCCAGGCGCTGGTTAAATGATGATTGCAGTTGATGGATATTGGCTTTGAATGAGCTGAAAAGGTAGTGGAACTGGTGATGGTTTTCTATGTTTAGTTTTTCATCATTTGAATTTGTTTTCAAATGATTCTCATAATATGATTAAATGATAATAAACTGTAGAGTGGATTCAGCAACTGACTTTGAAATGGTAATTAACAACTAACTGAAATGAAAGAGGTATCTTTATCGAAATTGTGATTCAATCGTTTAATGTCATACGTATAGCTGGAGTCAAAATCCTGATTCAAAGATGTAATCATTTATTCTATCGAAAATTTTACAAATGAACTTCAAACGCAATCCATAACCTCAACCTTCTTATTTTTCGCCAACAAACGACATCTACCATCAAACCCTCTCGATCCCACTCTCCTCTGTCACGATAATGGTCTGGTAGCATATCGGATCCCGCAAACGAGCCTCTGTCGCTACCGCACTCGACGACAATTCGAAAACGCGAAAAAGTCCTCCTCCTTCTTTCTATATCTCTTTCTCTCTTGCCTCCATTACGAGATCATCGTCCTCCTCGTAATAAATCAACTTTCCTTCGATCTCCGTATCTGTCCCCCACTCTTCTTTCTCTTTCTCTCTCTTTCTCTTGGCTCGAAAACTATGCATCATTTCCATCTCTGTCTGACCCCTTCGGCAAAGTGCTCCTCCTCGACCGGGGAAATCCCTATCTCTTGCATCCGCGTTATGCAAAGTGGAATCGGTCGGTTGCGCGAACGATGGCACACGACCACCAGCCGCATGTCCTGCGTCGCGACGGTATGTAAGGGCTCGGGGATGGGTAGGAATTTTTTTTTTAAAGGTTCGGTAAGATCTCGGTTCAGTGGTTTTTGAAATACTGGGTTGCCAACTCGATAATGTTGACATTGTTGCAAAATTTTTCAGTTTTTTCTTTCCGTATATTAAATGTCTTAATAGTCTTCCCAAGTACACTGCATAACTAAACATAATTCTCAAACCACCATTCCCTAAAGGTGGAGATAAGATTTTTCAAGTATAACTTCACATAAATTTTAAAATTCAGCATAATAAACTGAAAATGGCGCCTGCATACATTAAAACTTGCACGATTTGCATGAAAATTGCCTTCTTTCCGGCAAAGACATTGCAAATTTGAAAATTTTCTTCATCCCTTACTCATTCGTACCAGTGAGCCAGAAAAATATATGTAAGAAATTACTTTTTACGTAATGGAAAACAGCTTCATTTCTTCAAGTGGACAAACTGAAGCGAGAATCCATATCAACATCAGAAACACACGTTTCCAAAACCTACCATTTCGTATCACCCAAATCTCTTTCTTTCTCCCTCTCAAAAGTATCTCCATCCCCTCTACACACATACATACAGTCTCTTTCCACGAAATCTGCTACACAAATAAGTCCGGAAAAGCGTGTCTTTCCCCAAACTGTATAAGTGTACAGCAGGCTGCTGCTGCTGCTGCTACTGTTGCTGCTGCCGTCGTGCTGTCCAGCACAACCCCATTCCCTCCCAGGCACTATAACGTCGGCCAAAGAGTTTAAAGGCAGAGAAGAGAGCCTCGCGCGTATACCCAGTGGCTCTGATGGGCCGTCAGGGCGGAAACAGAGAGTAGGGAAGGCAAACATGAGACTGGGCTGGAAAGAGAAAGGGGGGGAGCAACGCTGTGGCTGCGGTGGGTTCGCATTTAAATTTATTTATACGCGCGTAGAGGAGAGAGAGGACTGGACGTGCTTTATGGAAATCACGGTGACACGCATTAGTGGGTTTTAGAATATGTAAAGTGGCAGGGTGGTTGAGTTTGTTTTTGAAGCGTTTTTTTTTCTTTAGCTTTGCGCAAATGTGTTTTTACGAGGGTTTATGATGGAAAATTGTGCAAAATATTAATCTAGGATAAAATTCATTTGTAATATGAATTTTTTTAGATTAGAAGGTTGTTGTAAAGACGGTTAATTGCTACATAAATATATATTCAACCATTTTTCCAATGAAATGTATAACGCGTATTCAACATTACATCATCGCAATCATCAATTGATTATATTGTAATTTCGAACTAATTTTACATCATACGTGTTACAATACCAACTGCTATATAAGATAACGTAACGCCATTCGAAAGCTAACCTCACGAACCCCAACATGCTCACCACGTGCACAGACAGCAGCAGCCACCGACGGCCGGCAGGATGCAAAAAAGCAAGCCACCCGTCTCTTTCTCTCTCAAGAGGGAGCACACCTCCATATCGATCGGCCGTTCCGCGAGAGAGAGACAGAGAGAGAGAGAGAGAAAGGGTTGGGGACCTCGGAGCCAGCGTGCGCGCGCGAGCCTCCCCCCAGGGGGGCTAAAGCGGCGGTTTAAGGGTGGCACGAGTGCCGGCTGAAAGAGTTCATTAAAACTAGCACCGTCTGCACCCCTCTACCTCATCCCTCTACCTTTCTCTATTTCCGTCGTCGTCGTCGTCGTCGACCGACCCCTTCTTCTTTCACCTTCCGGGGAAGAAGACGGCTGCTTCTCTCTCTCTCTTTCTCGTTCCCTCGCACGCGCCACCGAAATCATAATTTCGACCTTGGTCCACGGACGAGACTTCTGTTTAATGGATGGTCTTATTTCGCGGATGGTATATAGTGGCAGTGCGGCGCACCCACCGTCTGTGTGTATCTTTCTTTCGGGCTTTGGATTTATTCTACCACTCGGTCTTTTTTTTTTTAGAGGTAGGGTTAGTACAGTCAGAGGTTTTAATGAGAGGTCTGGATACGTGCTTTTTTCGGAACGAGTAGTAGGGTTGGAATATTTTTGGAAGATTTTCATGCTGCGCAGAGAGGCTTTTATACAAGGAAGTTTAAAAGATTAACAATGCATGGTAGTAGTTTGAAACATTCTGGGGGGGGGGGGATTCCATTTCATTATTTTCGAGCCAACGCTTACAAAACAAATAACTGTGTAATTTCAAGGCAGTCGAGGTAGTTTTTCCATGAAGTAATTTATATTTCAACGAAAAATATCTCTCTCTCTCGTTAAAATCAACGAATTTTTCTTTCATGGAAAATCTCTTTTTCCCGGTACCACACTTCCAACTTTCCCTCTTTGTTTATCTTCTCGATGCGTTTAATCGGAAAGCTTGCTTTTCCCGTGAAAGCCGTGCGTCGTAATAACGAAAGGCGAAAAACGGTGCCTCGGGGCCTCGAGTCCATTAACAAAATGATCAGCTTGAGCTGAACAACAGCCATCAAATTCTTGAGGAATTAACGATCGAGCGTCGCATGGTTTTTTCTTGCGTGTATGTGTGTGTGCTCTTCGCAGTGTACCTCATGGGACACGCGTATTGTTTTAACCGGGTATGGAATAAGAGAGAAAACACCAACGGTACAGCTGCTTTTTTCCAGATTATCCGCGTAAAGGCTTTGTTGATGTTTCGTCAATTTGCCTGATTGTGTGAGGGCGGAGACGCTTGGGGGGTTGATTAAGTGATGTGTTTGTTGTTTGAGTGATTGCTGTCTTTAGGCGGTGTTAATATGTACAAGGATTTTTTTTTATCATAAAATTGTAACAATAAACTTGAATCTATATTTTTAAAGTACTGTTATATACGTTTAATTCAATTACACTGCTTATTATTCAATGACATTCTTTTTAGTGCGGTAAATATTTATCGAAATAAAACATCAAAGTTATATCTTTAAGCGTAATCAAAAAAATGATGGAAGCCAAAATAATACACATAAAAGTGAATGACATCAAAATAAATCAACCATTCATAAGCACAACTTTCATACACAAAGACACCCAATAAAAAAAAAGCCTTCATCAAGAAAAAATCGAGACACTTTCATCCCCTCGGATTAATGAATTCAAATTGGCTGGGACAGCGCACGCGCGCGCGAGTGATGCAAGTAAATAACAATATTTTAGAAGTCTAATGAATAAGCCACCACCATCGCTATACCAGCGTATAGTCGTTGCCTTTGGTCGCCTTCGGCCGACTACGACGACGACGCCTCTCGATAGGCGGGGCAATTAATTATAGGATTCGTCCGTCGCTTCCACCCTGCCGGCGGACGGAAAAGCCAATATGCATATAAATCGAGCGAATCGCATAAAGGAGCTTTTCCCCGTACGCGAACGTGATAGCGCTATCTTCCTCTCTCTCTCTCTCTCTCTCTTTCTCTTGGTCTCTCTTATTCGACGATTTTGCCCCTCGTCCCTTTGCAATTTCGCTTGTTTACGGGGGGACGGCAGAGCGTTGCAAGCTTCGAGCCGCTCTCTCTCTGTGCTCGCTGTTGCGTACGTATTCGTACGCTCTGCCTTCGTTGATTAACTTTTTTTCTCTCTCTCACTCTCTGTACGTTCACTACTGCTTTTAGTTCCCGGACCGAGATGGGAGAGTTTCTGTATGCACGAGAAATTGAAATTTTCTGGTTTCCGCAATGTTTTACGTTTTAAGAGTGATTGCTTGGTCTTTTTATGTTTAGAACAGTGTGTAAACAATGGGTATACTCCAGTACATATTTTCTATATATAAAATAGATTCAGATATGATTAATGAAAATTCTTCGATTATACAAGCCGCTGGAACGACGGTTTTTCAAACCTCGGCAAACAAATCAAGCGAATTCTCATATACCTACGCCCAGCCCTTAATCCACTATCTCTCACTCGCTGTCCAGCATTCTCTCGCCCATATATATACCCACATACGTATGTGCACCTTTTTCCTCCTGCCGCAACTCGCTCTCGTTTTTCATCATGTCCCGACGCGGCGAACTAAAAGTTAACGCTCAAACGGAAATCAGATTGAAACGGTATGCACAACAACTCTCGCTCTCTCTCGCGGACTAATAATAACACACTATACCGCTATACATATAGATCACCAGCTCGGAGAGTTTGCCTCGATAGCGCAGGGCAACAACAAAGTTTCGGCTCGGCGCACACTGTAGAGCCTTTTTAATTTTCAGAACACACACACATATATACACGTGCGGCGTTGTAATTTCGTGCGGATAACTCACGAGCAAACCGAGGATATGACGTCACGCGTAGTAGAGAAGGATGGGTGAGGAGGAGGGACGAAGAGCGTTTGCTATACCAACGACGACGACTAGGACGATGACCGTTTCTGCTAGTTATGGCCAGTCCGTGACTGGACAATAGTAAACCGTAGTAGAGAGAGAGGAATACGAATATCCCTATAGCTAAAGCTCGCTTGTTATATCGCTATGTAGATACGTGCATAGATGCCTACAGGGAGTTGCGCGCGGTTCAACATATATAGGAATTTTTTACCTTACATGTTTTTTTTTGCGGAGAATGCGTACAAGAGTGCACACACGCTCATATATCGGAAATACAATAAGGCAGAAATTTTTCAGGAGAGAACAGTGAGAGAGTTGACCATTTTCGTCGATATTTTCATTTCACATATACATGCCTGCGTTGAAAGGAACAGAGATCACCTTTTCAATCAACTTTTTCTGCTTCCTCTCTCTCTCGGTTGCAGAAGTATACCTAGAGCTACACAACTCACTCAATTTTCCTCGAACATATTCCTAGTAAATAAAACGCACTCTCCCCGTGCAGCTCTCCAGACATCAAACTCTCTCTCTCTCTCTCAGTATCCAAAAGCAATTTTCATTTCTCCGAAATACATATATATATAGCAGCAGATGGTATATGGTACAGCTCAAAAACTATACCAACATGTATGCATATACCCTCTCTCTCTCTTCTCACTATACGCACGCGAGTACGTTTGCATACCCAGACTCTCGCGCCACGCGGCCACCTTCCAACAATTTGCGCTACCTCTATACACATATATACATACACATACAGACATACATACGTATATACACGGGGATGCGCGCACGTTCTTCTCTGAGGAGAGGAGGGATGAGGTAGGGAGGGAGGGCAGAGGAGGAAATCCTGACCGCGACAGTGTCTGCAGCAACACGTGCGGCCGAGTCAGTAGTTTGCCGGTCGACCCGCCCCAGCACGACATGATTTACCGGTCTTGTCCACGTATACGCGCGTCGTCTCTCTACCTCTCCTCTACCTCCCTTTTCCTCTCTCTCTCTCTCTCTCTCTCTCTCTCTCTCTCTCTCTCTCTCTCTTTCTCATTCGCGAGCTCGAGCGTGAGTATAAATGCACGAGTGTTGACAAATAGTATTTCCTGTAGCTGTTTAAACGTACGAAATGGAGGCGAGAGACGACGACGACGACGAAGCTGGGGTGGTGTATAGGTGGTCGAGGAGAGAGGCTCTCTCTCGGCAATGTTTGCTGTTAGAGGTGGGAGGTGAAAGAGGGAGGAAAGGGTTTTAATATTCTGGGTGAGGTGAATTTTGAGGGCTGGAGTTGTTTCAGAGAGTGCAGGCTTTTGAAAAGCGTTGGGGAAAATTTTAGCAACGTTGACGAGTGCACTGCCTTTGATTCGGTAGTTCGCGATGAGCCAATCAGAATTGTTTAATAGCCAATTAGAACAACGATGTTGACTATAGGCGCGATAGATAGATCGATTCTGGATGGACCAAATCGAAATTCTTTGCTGCTGAATTTCACCTGAAAAATTTTCAGTTTCGAAATTGTTCTGAAATAAAAGAAAAAAAAAGGAGTGAGGTTCCTTTTTTCGGAAGCCATGCAAATTGAATATACCCCGATGGAATTTTTAAAATACACTTTTCGCGGTGAAAACGATGCCCTATTGTAACCGAATAGTTTTTTCATTTTTCTGATACGGATAGAAAATTCAAACTCACGTAACAATACTAACTCGTATAGATCTCCGAAATTTCAATTTAGAGAATAGACAAATGAAACTTATACCAACCATTGCTATCATCTTATCCATCAGTCCAGAACAAACCGAACCTCTTCTATCGCCACTACCGAATTCACATCCTCGCCATGGCCGCACAAACCAATGCGCCGTGAAACACGCGATTTCGCGCATCGGAGCCGAAGACACGAGAGGTATAGTAATGTTTCTCTCTCTCTCTCTTTCTCACTTGCTCTCAAGCCCCGAAAGTTCGAGCGCTCGTGTTTCGTCGCTTCTGATACGGGAATCCCGGAGATTTAGTAACATCTTAGCGCGGCTCGCGGCGCATCCATTACTCTCTCTCTCTCTCTCTCTCGTTCGCTCGCGTGATTTCACGCGTGCGAGAGCGGCTTTCGGGCTTTTAAACTCAGCGCGCGAGCGAGCGAGCGAGCGAACGCGCGCAAAGCAAGGATTATGTGGGTCTCGAGTGCTTTTAAAGAATACCAAGAGGAGAGGACGATCGTGTGTATGTGGAGATTGCATCGTAGATGTCTATGTGTGTGGGGGGTTAGGTTGGAATGGGTCGAGTAAAGTTTGAGGATGATAGTTTTTGGGGTTTACTGTTGATACGAAGTTTCCGTGGAGATTGAATTAATGGTTAAAAATAAAACGAATATAAAATGATATTTATATATGCGTTATGTGTGAATAATTTGAACGCAATACGATAACACTGTGAATATTGCATTAATCCAATTTCTCGTAATTATAGGCCTTTGCGCAAGGCACAAATATCTTCTTGGCTTTGAGGTACAATATGCGCTGAGTAATCATCATTACATAATTGTTACATCGGGTGTGCTGTAACTAAGTAATTAAAACGGCATTTTATTGGGTCACGATTAATATATGAAACTTGCCAATTAGTACCGAAATAATTCACGTATAATCCAGCAAATAACGCGCGTTCGTAAAATACTTCATTGTATAAATAATTTACATTTTAAGCCAATTTATTTCCAACAAGTTGTGTAATATCAAAGCACGTGTGACTAATCAATTATATCAAATGACTATACGGTTCGCGAACACTGCATATCCACATAAATAAAATGAATTATTTTAATAAAAGTTATAAATTGATTTTTTCAAGTAATTTATAATTAATTCTTAGTTCATCCTTAGCATACCTAACAATGTAAAGAAAAACCCTTCAACATTAAAAATTTTACCATTGATAAAATTTACCAACAATTCATATACAAAAATACGTCAATCCTCTTCTTCTTCCCTCCTTCTGCATTCAAGAAATACTACGGATTCTTTGGCGCGCTCAAAATAACGCACTCTCCCTCCTCCTTCCTTCTCTCTCCACTCAGACGGCAACTTTTCTTCGACACTCGCGCGTCCATCACGTCGCCTCGAATACCTCGTTAGAGGCTCTAATTGTCGGTTCTCTGGCTCTCGCCTACGGTGTTGAGTCGATGGATTCGTTTCGCAGGATAAATAAACGCAGCGGAGATGGAGATAAGCCAGCAAGTGGAAGAGACCGACGTGCGGTCAGACGTAATCGTAGAATGAAAAAGTGTATACAGAAATGATTTTTTTTTTCTCTTTTCGTATAACCTTTAATTCTGTATTCAGATTGTATTGCATCATTCTCAACCGATGAGTTATCGAGTTATTTTGATAACCGCACAGGTGAAAAATTTCTACACCGTTACTACTACTTAACCGATATTTGAAATTTCATTCATTAACCAAAATACTAAGCTGTAACAAGGCATTAACGTGGTTTGCAATCCTACAAAGTTTCAGAGTATACAGAGCCCATTTTCCACGAACCATTATCCTTATCAATGACCGTCGCTTTTCATACGACACTATCCTTCCCTCCCTCTCCTTATCACTTCTATGCATTTCGAAGAATCCAACCACAACCCTATACGCTAAATCTCATACGCAACCCACATATACACACATCTACTATTACACGGTCTCACATATATACAGCTCCCTTGCTTCTTCCCCCCTACCTCTGCAAAATAAAAGCCAAACAACACGTTGAACGCGTAGGTGACAAACAACAGCCGGACAGCTGGCTCCTCTCTCTCTCTTTGTGAGCTGTTGGCAGGCAGTAGCAGCAGCGCCACAAAGAGTAATCCGGCTTAGAGGCGCTTGTTACGCGTGCACCACACATACGCGCTGTGCTCGCTGCTAAAGAGATTTCGCGTCGTTAGTATACGCACACACGGTGATAACGAGCCGCCGCACGGCGTACGGGAATATGCGCGCGCATAGTGACTTTTGCGCGCTGGAAAAGTCAAGGTGTAGTGTGATGGATAGGAGGAATGAGGAAGAAGAAGATGCACGTGTATAGGAGGGAGTTGGGTTCTGAACGTTTCATTGAGTTGTAAAGTGGTGGGATATATTGAGGTTATTATGGAAGGATTTAGGCGCTTTAGGGTGAGTGTTAAGCGTGATATAGACGACACTTTGAGAAAAAGAAAGGGTATCGTGCTGTGAATGCTTGATAATTAGTCGAGTGAAAAATGTTGTCAGTAGTTACAGGCAATTCTGAATTTTACCTCTTTAAGAATATCGTACGTTTACTAAAGAACTGTAATTTGAAATTAAATTTCTTCCAAGCTTTAATTACGCTACAACTTCGAACCAAGTGTCACATCGAATTTGAACCATTAAACATTCGTGGAACACCTCAAACATGGACAATCACGACGAAAAATAATAATTTCTCGTCCCCTCTTTCTACCTTCTCACCTTGCATCCAAACACACATCCGTACGAAACCTTCTTGCAATTACCGAACTTTTCACTGCACGCGCGCTTGAATCCTTCGCGTGGCACGCCCGGTAGGTTTCTCGTCGTTAATAGAGCGCGGCAATTCTGAGATCTTCGCCAATTCTTATTTATCCGATGAAGAGACACGGGCGGCAGTGCGGCAGCGGCTTCTTGGAAATTATTAAAAGAGCGCGAAATTGTTGTACGCGGTTTTGCGGTACCACCACTACTACTACTACATCGATCGAGGTCGTGGCTCTTCCTCGCCGCGTCTATTTTAATGCGGTTCGACGCTGTCGAGGTGATATTGTTAGCGGCGGCGCGTTATTATCTTCCTCTTTTTTCATCTTCTTCTTTTCGTATAGGAGTCGAACGAGCTATTGTTCTGCGGATTACGGGGTTAACGACCGGTTGGACGAGAGAGAGAGCGCAGTCAAGCGGTTTGTTTATGGGCTGTGCGTTTTATTGCTGATGAAAGTCAGAATTTCCAATTGATATAAAGGGAACGATGTTGTGCCAGTTGTTGGTGAATTTTGATGGGTATAGGTCGGATGCCCTATTTTTGCAATAACTGTGGTAAGGTCAAGTTTTAAGGCATTAGGTACGAAAGTTTCGGAAGAATATACATATGGTGTTACGTGGATATGACACTAAACATAAAATCTATCATCATAATACAAGTAGTAAATTATGAGCCGTTGAAAGTATTTTTTTTTGTTTGTCAACTAAACATGGAATGATGTAAACAAGCTTTTTGTTTAATCAAAAATATAGTTCCGATATCTTTTAGCAAAGTATTTTATATGAATACATCTAATCTACAAATGCAGCGAATGGAGAACAATATTTTTTTCAGAACAGCAACAAAATTGTAATAAACTTTTATTATTTAAAATCACCTAAAAAAAGAAGGTACATATAAAAATAAATCATTATCAAAAGAAAAGATAACTCGGGAACCCTAAAATAAAGCTTAAATCAAACAATGCGCCGAGTGAACCCAACTTCTCGCACCTTAGCACCTATCATACCGAGCCCATCTCCACTCAGCATCGCTACTTTCAACTCCTCTCTCTCTCTCTCTCTCTCTGTCTCCCTCTCCACAACCCAACCACAGTTACAGTCGCGCCGCGTATTCTCGCGCACGCGCCCGATTACCCTTTCCCCTCGTCTAATTGTTTCTCCCTCTCACTCTCTCTCGCTTTCTCTCTCAAAGCGATACGCGCACCGAATATATACACCACACACACGTAAATAAAAGCCTCTCGCGAAACTTCGCCCACCTACCTCGAAAACGGACAATTAAACGCGCTCGCGAGTGTGTGAGAGAGAGAGAGAGAGAGAACAGAGAGGCAAAATTGGAATTGCGCCGTCTTTATTTATTATATATACGCGCGTTCGTGCATGTGTATGTGTGTGCGCGCGCGCGCGAATGGATTTCATTAGCAGTTATTGTCCGCGGGGCTAATGGCGTGCTAACGATTGCTTTCCGAGAATGTGCGGAGCTCGGGGTTTTCGACGAGGGGGAGAGGATGGGGGAGGAGGGAGCGTGGGAACGGAGATTAGGTCGCGGATGCGCTGCTCGCGAACAACGTGCGGGGTGTGTGTGTGTGTGTAGGTACGTGAGGTTTATTTTTATCTCGCTCAGGGTTTATCTCGCGCCTGCGGATTTTCGTTCGGGAAAGGAATTGTATATTTTGTATTGCAAAGGGCGCTGTTAGTTTTACCTATATATGTTGGTATAATATTATTATTCATTTTGAACGTAACAAAAATTGTACTGTATTGGATTGTCAAAAAGATTCTCTGAATTCGTTCTGCTCTTTCTAGTTGTATTGTAAAATAAACGGTTGAGAATCCATAAACAAGAAAACTTGAAAAATACTTCGACTAAAACCAAAAATCACACAAGTATGCACACAGAAGAACCTTGCAACTCCAAAAAACTTTTTTTTCCGCTCTTCACAGTTCCTCGTCACCATGTATCTACGAAAAAAAATCCTCTTTGAGCTCGAAAACATCAAAACACTATAGTTTCAACGATATTCATAAACAACAAACCTCACTCTCACTCTGTCGTTCTCTCAGGTCACGCGAAACAAGAAGGAACTCATCAGAAAGTCTTCTCGCACTGGCGCTGCTGCTGCTGCTGCCTCCATGCGCGCCGGCCTTTCATCGCGCCTCGCCCTTTGCAAATCGACAAAGATCTCTTTGACTCTCTCTCTCTCTCTTCCGTCCTACACACTGCACCTGGTGCTCTTGCTAAACAGAAAGACCGAAAGAGAGAGAGCAAGAGCGAAAAAAATCTCGCGGTAACAAACTCTTCAGAACAGCGAAGCGGAAGACGAAGCGCGAAAAGTATCCGCCCCTCTAGCCCATTTTTCTTATACGCGAGTGGTATCGAGAAAGAGAGAGAGAGGGAGCTGTACGACGACGCATAAAGAAGCCCTTCAGTCTCCGTCTTTCTTTTCATCTCACGCCTTCCTTCTTCTTCTTCTTCTTCTCCTCCACGCGCCGCGACGAACATCACAGAGCGCAAACGCCGCACGCGGCTGCTGCTGCTACTGACTTTTTACGCCGGTCTGCGGAATTACACGTGCGGGCTGCTACTGCTGTTGCTGGTTGCCAGGCGAGTTGTAATCCTACTGTGGTACGTGTTCGTTTTTTTTGTGTATGTGACGATTTTTTCTTGCGGATGAAAAATGTTTGCGAGAAGGGGTAGTTGGAGGCAGGATTGTGTAAACGGTGATCGGGGGGAGAGGGAGCCGATTACAACAGACCAGGGAATGTATTGTTTTGATGGGATGATGTGATGTCTGCTAGTGTGGACCGATGACTTTTTTTTATCGAGGATTATGCGCGTTTTTATAGATTTCTCAGCGGAAATGTTTGTTGTAAATTGTGAGTAAGGTGGTGTAACATTTGTAATACTACGGGGGTTTAATTTGTTATTAGGAAATAATGATCGTTTTTCGAAAAATTGTTTTTATTCTGCCTTTGTAAACGAAATACTATACGGGGATCAGATATTTTCCCTATATATATCTTTGCATTCAACTTTTTTACAACACGCAACATGTTATATATATAGAAAACAATATATATATATACTGAGAAACCCTGAACAATCGGAATTGCACATATATAGGAATACGAGAAAAACCTCGCATACTCTGCGCAGCAGCTTCCCGGAATTGATTAAATTCAACAGTAGCACACACCATTCGAATACAATAAAGCGCAATCATCCTGGAGAGATAGCGCACGCGCGCGCGTGTGTGTGCGGTTATACTGCACGCACATCGCCTCGAGCCGACGCGTTAATTATGCCACACGAAGAACATATACATCGAACGCTTCACACACACGTAGGCTCTCACAAATATATATATATATATATATCGAACGGTGGATCGAATCGAGATTGAGCAATTAAATCGTAGCAGCTACACAGACATGAACGCCACACCACCACCAGGTGTACGCCGGTTCTAGGAAACGTGCGAAAGGTGGAATTAAGGATTCGTATAGAACCGGGGAAAAGAGAGAGAGAGAAAATAAGAGAAGTAGATTTGGGAAAAGATTGAATGAATAGTTGATGATTTGACGTACGAGGATATATCCTCTCTCGTACGGAATATATACGAATGTTGCGTGACGTCGAGTAATCTGGGAGATTAAGTAGCGTGAGGAATGAAAATTACTCCGTGTGATTGCGCTGATTATAGCCGTATATAGTAGAGAGGGATGAGGGAAAGCTTCTTCGTGATTATGTTAATTCTTATTTGATCGAATTAAGTCGTCGCGACTCTGACATGATACTAATGCTGGGTGGTCTATACGTGAATTTCACGCACTTTATCTTACGTCAACCGCATAAGCTGAAAGATACAAAATGCGGGTACAATACAAATGTTAATTCAGAATCGGTCACATATTACACTGTAATTAAACGCACATCATATCTTCCAAAATCCATCTACCATATAGAGACCTAAATAAAAACCTACTACTACCATCCACCCACCGCACGACGACGTCACGTGCGCAACGAGAGAGAGGGCTTTTGGCTGCAAAATCGACCGAGCGCGTTCGGTGTGGCCAGCAGCAGCAGCAGCCGGCTCTCATAATCCTCGCACACTGGACCGTCGGCAGCCGGGGTCGCAGATATAACCCAAACGCTCGTTCGTAAATCATCGATGCGGCGGCGGCGGCCAGCATAAAGGCATAACTCACGGTGGCGTCTGCGAGTTACTGCGGGGCATTTACGAGGCTAGCCTAGCACCATAGTGAGAGAGAGAGAGAGAGAGAGAGAGAGTAGGATTTCCCGGCGCGAGGTTCGATTCCGAGGAGGATGGAAACTGAAGTGGGTGGCCTGAGGATGTACGTGAGACCCGAGGAAGGTGATTTCGAGGGGGAGTGTAAGCGGTGGTCAAGGGAAGGAGTGTGGTAAAGATAATTAGTGTCATATTGTGTGGCAGTGAGAAAACGGTTGGTAATGATAATAATCCGATGGTGGGTGAACTGTGGGAAGAGTGTTTTTAGAGTCGTGATGAAATTATTCGTCGATGTGCCAGTGAGAGTCACGTGAATATATCTTGAAAAAGAGATATGGAATCAGGTACTCTCAGTGTATATATTCATTCAATGATTTAAAGAGGAAATTATTCATGTTAAATCGCACAACAATTTCAATTGTATTGGATCCAAGCGGAAAAAGCTTTTACACGGTGAATTTATTATTGAACGTGGTATATGAAACACTGAAAAGAATACAGAGATACATCATTTTCCAGTTAAAATTAACGTTATATTATTATAACACAAAAACCAGACATTATATTTACTTT
Source organism: Torymus tubicola (assembly GCA_035583055.1). Classification (NCBI taxonomy): domain Eukaryota; kingdom Metazoa; phylum Arthropoda; class Insecta; order Hymenoptera; family Torymidae; genus Torymus; species Torymus tubicola. Next base: position 28,397,815 of record JAWWEQ010000055.1, read on the forward strand.
TTTGATGAAATTCTCAATTCATCGAGAAAAATTTTGCCTAGGTATGCGCGCATACAACCCTTGGATTAAAAAATTCACCTGAAAATTGAATACTATATACAAAATTCAGCAACTGTATATACCAAGCTACCACGAATACCTGGCGCACCTATTTATTTTCATCCCAAATATTTAACAACGAAAAAAATTTAATAAAAACGCCCATCCACTCCCTGCCGCACCTAACGCAAAAAAGAAAGAAAAAAAAACAGCCTACCCGAGTCGAAGCCGGTTGCGCAATCTCGACGTGCCACCACCTCTCTCTCTCTCGCATTTCGCGTCGGCTGCAGAATGGGCCGGCGTGTGCTGCTGCTACCGCTGCTGGGCGTATATACGATCGATGTAAAATTCAAAAAATTTCCAAACGACAGGAACGCCAGTCTCCCGTGAAACTTTTCAGACGTGCGCGCACACGAGGGAAATTTACAGGCCCTTCCGGGCTCTGCGCACGCTTCTCGTGTATGTATATACACGTATACCGAAAGAGACTAAAAAACAGGGAGAAAGGAAGGGGGAGAGGGAAAAAGGACACGTGTCGCGAGGGGGTACACGTGAAATTTTAATAATTCCTCTTTGTTTTAGCGTTAGAGGGAAACGCGTGTATGGATATAGAGTGCCGTTATGGCGTGTCGAAATTTTAGGAAGATGGAGTGTAGCAGCAGCAGCAGGAGGCTTGTTTTGTTTCGAGAGAGTGTATATACGTTGAAAATTGATATCTTATAAAAATTCGTATATATGAATCGTATAGAGAACAACATCGCATCCGAGTGGAATTTATATTATTCTACGTAGTTTTTTTACATACATTAATTGTGAGAAAACGTTTCAGGAAATAAAATGAAAAATTTTGTTATAGCAGCAATAACAACCGAACCTCATTGCTGCGGCAATTCTTAAAGCTGAATTTTCCGTATATATAACTACTGCATCTTCTCCTGTACTCCTGCACACGTTGTATCGTAGCAGCCGTAAACCGGAAAAGCAGCTCTGCGCGCGCGCGTGTTCCCGGCAGTGAGTGAGAGTAGCAAAACTGCGTCGTCGTCGCGGGGCGCCGGACTGCAAGCGACAGGCGACGTCGCGCAGCGGGCAAGAAAATTCCGAAACAAGAGAGAGAGAGAGAGAGCGAGGGTACGTAGGAAGGCAAGCAAGCAAGCAAGCAAGCCGAGGAAACGGAGCGCGACAAAGACGCCACCGAATTGGATACAACGCGAGTACTGGGGGGACAGAAAGAGAGAGAGAGAGAGTATGAAAAAAAGGGGATAAGGAGAGAGAGAGAGAGAGAGGAGACTCTTTGACAAGTCAAACATGCGCTAACGCCCGCTTCTCTCATTTGCAAGTTGGCCACAAAAGCTCGAGTTCAGCTCTTTTTTTTTACTCGCCCGCGCGGGGAGTCTCTTTTTTACTCTCTCTCTCGCTCGCTTTTTTTTCGCGTCGCGAGGGTGACGCGCGAGCGAAGGGCGTGAATATCGATTTTCAAATTTCTCCGAGACCGAGAGAGGATTTTTTTTTTCGATTTTTTGGACGAGTGAGTTTGTCGCACGCGCGCGCGTCTGGGAATTGGGGAGAAATTTTTTTTTTCTAGTCTGTGTGCAGTCGTTTTTTTTTTATTTTCGACCTGTGGGAGTCCGTTTTGGGAATGCTTTAATTAATTTTAATTAGAAAAATAGAGTGTTGATGGAAAAATAAAAGTTGAATAAAATCAACTTTTTTATTCTCTGAGCTCTTTTTTACGTTGGAGTGAAAATATTTCCAATAAAAACAAAATATACAAATATATATGCGGAGGGTTACAACGTTCTCCGTATGCTGTATATATAACGCCGTTTCATTATATTTAAACAAAAAAAATATCTTTACACCGTAAAAGATATAAAACAGCTTGAAAATTTGCGGAAAAAAGTAGAACACGAACGAACTGGCATCGCAGGGCAAAAGTCATCGATACTATGTGTTTACGACGTCAAAGACGCGCGACGAGTAGCGTGAACTCGGTGGGCTTCAGCGTTTTTAATTGGCGAGTGGAGTGCGAGCGAAAAGCCGTAATTGCGTTAAAAAAAGAGAGCGAGAGAGAGAGAGAGAGAAGGGTAAAAGTGTGAGTTGGCGCGTTGTGAGCACTGGTCAAAGGATATAATTGGTCCTTTGATGTTAACTGAGTTCAGCGCATGCGCGAACGATACGAATGGCCTCGCGTTTAGTTGTATGTTATTCTCTGCGCTGGCATGAGAGACATACATATACACGCATATAAAGAACACGCGCGAAAAAATGACGCGGAATTTAATTTAGTTTCTGGAAAAAGAGAGAGAGCGAGAGCGCGAGCGAATGAATGCCGGAACGAGAACGGCGGAATGGTAAGTATAACAGAAACAATGCGCTTGCGAAATCAAAGCTTTTTGAATAATTTTTACGCATATCGGTGAGTATATATACATACAGACGTATATAACGAATAATAAAATTCGCGGAGAGAATCCAGCTGAATAAAACACACGTACATATATAGATACGCCTGCGCGCACTCAGTTTATATCGAAAAACGCGTGGGGAGGTCTTGCTAATTCAACGACTCTCTCACTTTTTCTCCCCTCACGCTTCGATTATAACCAAGAGGCTTTCGCCGTTTTCACTGATTGAAATCCGATATACGTGAAGGACGCGCGCATTTCGAGTGTGTAGTTCCCCGGTTAATTTACGAAATATTTCCTCACAACTTCACAAAATAAAATAATTGATAAGGGAAAGGTAGAGAGAGAGAGAGGAGAAAAGATGGATAACGAGCGAATGCATCTCAATAGGGGGGCGCAGTTATACGCGTACAGAGCAGGTATATATATATAGTATCCGAAAAACCAATTGATTCGTAGCTGCGGAAAACAACAACGCCGATAATGGCCAATGAGAAAAAGAACGCACATGGTTCGTTATAAGCGCGCGCAGTCGCGGAAAAAATTGCGGCGCGCGCCACACAAAAGGAAGGAACAGCGGTAGCAGTAGCAGCAACGACCTGAAAACGCGCGCGCGCGCGGAGAGAAAATGAGGCGAACGCCACGCTGATAAATAATCCGTCGGAGATATAAATAACGAGTGCGCATGGGAGGAGAAATATGATGAGGAAAAATAAAGGGGAAAAAATGGCGCTACTACTACGAGACCGTCGTCTGGTAAATGCGAGTATAGTGCGCGCGCGGGCCCGGCGCGAAAAACCGACGCGTCGCGGTTTATATAAGTGTCAAGTGAGCTTATATATGGCGCGTGAATTACGTTTTGAATGTATACATCATATATTCGCCACGATATTTCTTTTCGCGGTGCGTGTACACTCTCGTATAATCAAACAAATGCATTGTTATGTGCTTTTCTAAGACAAAAATCGCTTATATTGCGTGTGTATATATGTGAACTGCTACTACTATTACTATACACAACCGGAAAAAATGTGTACACGCAGCAGTAGCAGTAGCAAAAAACCTCCGGTCCCCTGTAAGTTACGGGAAAAAATCGCACGAAGCGACATCGAGCGCTCCTCCTCCTACTACTATACGTACCGGCATATCGCCTGACCCCGGGGCCATGTATCACCTTTTATTAAACGATAAATCGGCGTAACGAAGCCGCCCATAGAGACGTACGATCTCTCTCTCTCTCTCTCTCTCTCTCTCTCTCTCTCTCTCTCTATCTCTCGGCCTTTTTCGCGCATCCCCGGAAAAACCGAAAGAACGCACACGCGGAGATATATCGCGGTATATGTTCCTTTGTGCAAGCTGCAGCGCAGGTCTCGTTATTTCGCGCGCGCGTGGAAAGAAAGAAAGAAAGAAAGAAGGAATGAAAGAGGAAAATTGGTGTATGAGAGAGGGGAGAGGAGGGGGGTAAAAAAAAGAAATGAGAGAAGTGTGTATATACGTGTGTGTATAGGGTTGCGAAGAGGAAGGGAAAAAAGCAAGAGAGAAGATAAACAATTATGAAAGAGGTATGGAGAGGTATAGATTGACTGCTTTTAATTAAGGTAGTTCCCAGCACGTGGGATGTGATATTACCAGAGGGCTTTTTTCAAGATCGTAAAAGAAGATGAAAAATCGAGTTGATATTTTTTTTTTGTTTGTGGTAGGTCGTATGTACGTGGTTTTCAAAGGCATGTTCTTCTTTTATTGTAACTGCTTAGGTTTCAAAATTATAGTGAAGTAATTTTTACTTAGTTATTAGATGATTAAAAATCGAGTACATGTATAAACAATATCATCTTAATTCTAGCGAATCTTCCTAGCTTCAACTAACCTCACAATCACTTTCTATATATCCAATTTCATCAATGTGAAATTAACCTCGACCCTTACCACACTCGCACATCTCCCAACTTTCTCTACCCGTTTCTTTGAAAACACCAAGCAAACATCCCAAAAAGAGTCAAACACACAGTCCAAAAACAAACGGAACCTGCGCGTCGCGTTTTATTAGTTCTCCAGGCCGTCGACGTAACTCTTACTCACCCTCCCTCTCAATCTCTTCCTCTCGCCTGGCCAAGCGATAAAAATGAGATTTACACCGGTCCGTTTGGATGCAATTTACATCGGTACGCGAACCTGAAGGAGACGGGGGCTAATCTATCGGGGCAGGCTTGGAATTGCTCATTCGGCGAAGAAGGATTGATCGGAGCCTGGTTGCTTGTGATTGTTGAATATTAGCGGAAGTAGATTGATTTGGTTTAGCATGATGCGAGTATAGAAGCTATGCCTTATTGATGATAGGTAGTATTCGTCATCAATGGTTTGATGGATGAAAAGAGTAAAAAAAATTGTTGTTGAAATTACGATATTTGATTGGAACCATAGGACAGATATATATTATTAGGAGAATTGTTACAATTTATGTAGTAAAAATTAATGTACAAATTGTGAAAGAGGTAGTAAACGTAATCATATGTTTACTATACGAATTTTTTTGATTTTGTTTTAAGTTCAAATATTAAATGGCCTTAGTTCGTTACTAATTAAATATATTTTTCTTGAAAATTTCATTTGTACCCAAAAAAAAAAAATTAATAATTACGAAAGTTTATCAGAGAGCAAACTTTTCAACCCCCTGTGCTTCTATAGAAGAAACAAAAAAATTGCCAAAAAAATACTGCGCGTTGCTCTTTCATCCCGAAATTCTTTTCATCCAGCATTCGACAAAAACTCAGCGACAGCATCAAAGACCCAAAGAAACTTCAGCTCCGCACCTTTTCCAAAAAAGAATTCGCCCTTCGAAACCCGCACCCTATTTAATTAAAGCACCGCGCGTTCCCGCATTAATCGCAGAAAAATTCCGTTGACAGTCGCGCGTACCGCGAAATAATCGAGCGACGTTTCAATGGAGAGAGAGAGAGAGAGAAGACGAACGCAATTACGGACGGGTGAGTCGTGCATATACGCGTGACACTAACAGAGACACGCGCACGCGCGCGCGAGCGACGAATTTTTTTTTAATATCCCTGCCGCCTGTCAATCTCTCTCTCTTTCTCCCTTCGCTAACCTATATTTCGAGGGGGCGCTGCAGTTGATAAAAAAATGTTTTCGACTCGCTGGAGGGAAAGAGAAAGAGAGAAAACGGGAATGTACGAAGGGGGGTGGGAGATATTAGCACTTCGGATGTGGAAACGATCCTCGCTTGCGCGCGCGCGCGCACGCGGTTGGGACTATTATTTCGTGATTAATTGGTTTCCGATTTAATGGCGAGTGCACGAGCAGACCAGCGAATATGAATATTTATGAGGGAGAGGATATTTATGCGGTCGAATGTTATTGTTAGCCTCGGGGGGAAGAGGGAGGCTTGAAAAACTATCGCGGAATTATTTACGTTGGTTTGAGCTCAACGGTTATCTTCGATTTTTCAGTATAAAAGATGAAAATAGGAATTTTATAGTTAACGGGGATTGGTTTGAATGAAATATTGTATAATGATGAATCACCATGGTGTTTCGAATATTTATAAGAATTATTGTACTCACGTATATATCGCAGGAATAGTGCGAATCAATGTTTGTCAAAATGTACTCACCTGAAGCAGAAAGAAAGGCAAAATAAGTATATATATTTTTAAATGAAAAATATCAATATATTTTATTTTAATAATAATATAAACTTGAATTTCTTTACGAAAGTTCAACAGTTTCAAGTAAAAGATGTATCTATATAGATTGCATATTACAACGATGTTACCTAACTAATTTAGAATAACTAACTTACATTAATTACATACTGTTACACATCCGAAGGAATATTCTGCTACTCCTGAGAATGTGTTTTCCATTTAAAATAAGATCATCGTCAGATTTAAATTGAAATAGTACAGAACAATTTAGCTGCGTAAATTACAAGTTCGCGTGTACTTATTATACCACATGGCCGCGTGTTTGTGTATTATGTGTGTGTGTGTGTATGTGCCCTGTTTGTTGTGCATACGTATATACTGGAACTTAGCTATTTTAATTACTTTGCAGCAGACCGAGCCTGCTATTTTAATAAAGAATTTTCTCGCGCCCTATCCATTAAGACAATAGGAGTTAAGAACTGACCCTGCCCCTGAATAATTAAAATTCTTTATTAAAATGTTGCTATATTTTCAATGCGCATGTTTATGTTTCAAGTATATAACTATCGTAACGCTTACGTATATATACATGAACCGTAAACATTTCTTACTATGAAAAAATAGTCTTCGTATGTAGAGTTAAAACAAAATATATATATGGTATGCGATAAACGCTGACAAGCCGTAATTTTCAGTGACTTCGAGATTTCGCACTATCGCAATGCCTCATTTAGAAATAAACCTGTAAAATGAGTGGTTATACGTCAAGTTCGCATGAGAGGGAGCAATTAGACTCGCGCGTTTGTATAGCAAAAAAAAAGGAAAAGGAATGAAAGAAAAAATGTGCCTGCGTACTGCAGCGCGAAATTTACTCCAGCAGATAAATGAATATATATGTGTGGCAAGATTTTAAGAATAAAACCCGATATTACGAGCAAATTGCCTTAACTTCTTTCTAAAGCACACGCGCGCGTTTTATTCTCGCTACGATAAATTGCTTCAATGATGCCATGTATTCCGAGCGTGAATAGACGCTCATTAAATACTCTATAACGGCTTAATTTAGAGAGCTATATCAACGACATTTTCCTAATCTTTAATTATTATTTGATTATAACGCAATATAATAACTATGTGTTTCAATTTAAAAAATATTCCTTAACAATTAGAAATAATATCTACCATTAAGGCCACGTTTCGACCACGAAATACACAATAAAATCGAATTCCTTCCTTATTGCACCAATTACAATCCAGCAGAAATGCATCGATCCATACCCATAGCAAAGTTCCATGCACGCTCAAAGTCTCTCTCTCTCTCTCTCTCTCTTGCATCAAAGCTGCGCTCAGTCCTGCACGGCTGCGCCCCGGGCGCGCGCGCGATTAATATATCGACGTGGATTATCGAGCGCGGCAGCGGCGAGTAATTGCAAAAGGGTCGAGGTTATATCGTGCTGATTTATGAGTTTTTTGGGCAAAATGGGTATATGCGAACACTCGAGCTCGAAGCGTATACAATGAAGAGGTACCTAGAAAATTTTTAATTATCTCTGATTGAGAAATTTTTTTTTTTTTCATTCTCGTGCTCTTTTTGGTTGATGAAAATTCCGGGTACTGTATAGATTGAGAGTTTTGGAATTTCATAAAGGAGTGAGAGAGAGAGAGAAGTTTGGATATAAACGAAAGAGATGGAATTCGGAATGAAAAACGGTTTAGTTTGATAAAAAGGATGTCTATATCAATATTTGTCGTAAAAATATTACGAGCTTGCAAACACATGTAAAACAATTGTGTTCGCGTTTACGACAAAATCAATACTGATAGAACTTTCGGGATATAAAACTTTACTTTGAATTGCATATTTTTATCAAAATATATTTCTTTACTTTTGACTATATATACACACACACCAACGAAGAGTTTCAATAAACTTCTACGCATATACATCAGAAAAGTTATTGTAAAGCAAAAAGCAGGCAAAATACGCAACATCGCCCATATATATGCACCGGACGAATATATAGAAGAGAGACGAAGGCGAAGCGGAACAGAGCCGCGAAAAGAGCTACAGGGATATAGAGACGTGTACGCGCGCGCGCGTGATTGCAGTAACGGGCCACTCGCTGATTAAAACTCTCGCGGGGGCGTCTGCTGCTACTGCTGCGCAGGTGCGTGCGTACGCGACTCTGAATACAAAGCGGACACGCGTGCGCGTGCCGTTATAACCTCGCATCTGTCAATAATAGGCAGCGTCCCTCTTCTCTCTACCACCAACCACTCGACTCGACTTCCAATGAATTTTCATCATTGTCTTGATTCCGAATTCTATTGCTTTTTTTTTAGATTTATTTTGATCGTGCAGTATTATAGAATTTGTGTAGTAGTTTGGACGATATATGGCGTTAGAATAGCGTATATATAGATAGTTGAGGATTTATGAATTTATAACGTGACGATGTGGGTCAAGAGTGAATTTGCAGGAACCCCCCCGAGCAAGCATTGTCACATCACACTTGACCCGCATACGCGAAGTCCGTAACTTCAATTGCTATTATAATTAAAACATGAGTGACAGAATTAAACTCGATATATGCGCAGTAAATGTCAGGCGCAATTCGTTTTGATCTGGACGGAATTCCTTGCGCGCGAGAGAGACATGCAGAAAAATATAGTTGAAGTGCATGCTCTCGATTTATCGAAAGTGATGGTATATAAAAACGTGGTGAAATATTTTATTCTTACTCAAATAAAAATTCATATAAAGAGTATACTACAGCTGGTACTGATAAAAAGAGTTATATATGCTACTTTAACATGAATATATAAAACAGCTATTTGTTCGCCAACCAAAACCAATTTCATTACAAAAGAGCTACCTCTTCACCAAAAATAAAAAAGCTTCTCTCATCGACCACGTTGTATACACCTTTATCAAAAAGTGTTTTTTTTTTGGTTCTTCTGTGTGTATATACTAGCAATACGCTCGCGTAATTGGCGCACTCGCAGCTCCATCGAAAATCATCGATGCTGCCGACAATTCAAAAGGACGCGGGGCGAGAATATCGGGGCTTGTAAAAAAAATAAACTTCCATTTATGGGAGTTAGGGTCCATTGCGGACATCGTGTCGTCATTTAGCTTTAGGACGTGAAGTACCATTACAGGCATTTAGGGGAAGATTGGAAATATGTAGTGAAGAGGAGTTATTGTTTGTGTATAAAGGGATTGAGTGTTACAGTTATCGTTCGCAAAGCTTTTTTTTTCATCTATTCACTAACAAATGTTACGCTCGCATGGGTTTCACAAACTCTATACAGCACAACTAAAAATTAATCGCGACCTCGAACACGAAAATTTTTCGAAAATTCCCTTTTAAACTACAAAAGTTAACAAACTTCGACTTCAAAAAGGCAATTTAACGAAGTTAACTTCCGCGCGCCGCAATCGTTTACTCTATACATTTACCTTCGTCTTCCTTCTCTCCCCTTCTTTGCGTAACCTCGATCGTCTTCAAACTTCTCGACAACGACCACAACAACAGCAGCACCAACAACAAAGCTAAGAACGTAACCGCAACAAAAGAGGATCGCACCCGCACCATCGTTGTTCCTCCCTACACCACGATTCACCATCGATGAATTATCTCTCCTTCCTTCCTTCCTTCCTTCTCTTTTTTCTCATCGATCGACTCTCTCTCTCTCTCTCTCTCGTCTTGGCTGTTTAACGAAGACGACGCGAGAGCAAACTCTATATATACGCAGGACCCTGTTGACGTAGGTAACGACGTTTAATGGATGGCACGAGAGCGACGGCGGCGAACGAAAATAACATGGCGGATGATATGGAAGGACGACGGGAGAATGAGGGAAAGAAAGGAATTGAATGGGTGGAAGAATGATGGCAAAAGCAAGAGAAAGAGAGAGTGGCTTAGCATGTCGCACCGAATGACAATAGGATGTTTGTTGTTGTGCCGTTGGTGATTTCGCGGGCGATACGATGGGCTGAGGTTATGGGCAGGCGTTTAAGAGATTAAGTGCGGTATATAGACTATTGGTGGCTTTTGCGGATGAAGTTCGTTCAAGTTTAGAGCGAATATTCATGTCGCGGAGTATAGATAAATAAACATTTGGTCTATATATAGGTGATTATTATTGTTAGCTCAGTTGGATATTATTATAATGTTTATTTTCGTTGAGAAATTTATATATGAAATAATAATGAAGAGTGGGAAGGAATCCAGCAAGTCAGTCAGCAAAAGTGTTGTTTATGCGTGTTATATAGCAATATATGCAGGCGTTAAATATTAAAATAACTCTTGCTTTCACTGGCGGATACGATAACGAGAGCTATTATTATACACACACGTACACATAGCGACTGACATAAAGTAAACTGGAACTTCAGATAAGATATAACTTCGAACTGCGTAGTACGTATACGAACGAATGCGCACTTTATACTCTGAAAAATTGCGACACTCTCTGTCTGTGTTAAGTGACACACGCATCTACTTTTCTGCGCCTAAACAACTCCTAATTAATATCTAACGCGATTAGACATATTCAATAAACACACACGCTTGGTATATACTCTCTAAAAACACAACTAAACGTATACGATTAGTTAATTAACATTATAGCTTCATTACGGGAAACATTAATACGCACGTACATGTACGTACTACAACTATGCAACGCGGCCGGGCGCGATATTTTCGCCACATATCTCTTTATGCTCGAGTTCCTGATACATCTTTAATAGGATTTATTATTGTGCGCGACCGCTCGCTACACATACGCACAATGCGAATAAATTGCTTGTTCGCTACGAGAATGTTATTAATGCACTTACGATAAGACGCGTGCGTTCGTTTGAATGCTGATTAAGGCTGATGCGTAGTGGGTGCAATAACAAGTTTATTTTGACGATTGGGTAAGGGAGAAAACGCGTGGATGTGTAAGACATAAGATATTTTAATAAACGAATTCATTCATTAATTTTCCATAAAATCTTTGGAAAACAAAAAGGGTATACTAAATGTTCGAAAGCTAGACGTGAACGAATAATTTTCGCAAACTTCTGTGTTGGTCGTTGTATACAACCTACAGCTCTAATAAATCCAGAATGTATATAAGGCTCGCCGTGTAAAAGCTAACTTTTATGGAGACACGATGTGTTCTCTCTCTCCCTTTCTCTCCCATCTGGTGTGAAAAAATTTATGGTTAGAACAAGAAAAATTGCGAGTTCACGGTGGCGCGGCGACGGTGGACGAGACGCACGTGCGTTTTCGTTAGTTTTTTTTTTATCCAGTGTAATAGAAACAGCGAGATAAACACAGATGGACGAGAAAACGATATAAAGATGTTAATTTGATTGCAAGAAATTAATATGTGAGAATCGGGAAGAAATATTTCTATATGATCCTTCGTCCTACAGAAATAGTGTTGGGTAAAAATGTATACAAGTATAATAAGTTCATATGTTAATTGAAGAAATACTAAAGAATCAAAGGACCATATATAAAAAGGCAATTAGTAAAACAAGAATAAAAGATAATAAGAATGTACTTCATAAAAAGTTCCGTAAAAGCACCTGCTCCCATTCCAACAACGGTCTACTATACACCATACATCTCCACCATTCGCTCTCCTCACAGTTACCTCGCGCTTCGTATATACATATAGAAAGACGTAGGCAGCAGCGCGGCGCACCTCTAGCACTCGCGCAAAGAAGTCTTGAAATTTATCGAGAGCCACCACCGTTGCTGCTGCTGCTATACTGCTATATACCGGCAACTCTCGTGCGTTCCAAATAAGTTATATCGCGAGCCGACGTCTCCTCCTCTCCCCCTTCTCTCTAACCATAAAAGTCGCCGGGCGAGAAAGAAATCGCGCACTTTCCCATGGAAAACTTGTCGCCGCGGCTCGTTTTACCATAATGGGCAGCAGCAGCAGCAGCAGCAGCAGCGAGAGCTCGCGGCTTTTTACCCCCCTTTTCTTTCTGTCTTAATATATGGGAGCGGGTCGCACGAAAATGCAAAATAGGAGGTGGAAAGAGAGAGAGAGAGAAACGATGTCTCGCGGTAGAGTGAGAGAGAGAGAGAGAGAGTTGGAGGTCGCTCTTTGTTCTCTTTTTCGCGGTCTCTCTGTGTTTGGTTTTCTGTGTCTTTTTTGAATGGGTGGTTTGATGGGATTTAAGGGCTTGTGTAAATTTAGCGAGTTAGGTTCTCTTTCTTTTTTTCCTTTTTTTTTCGTTGAATCCCTCGAAATATCGTTCCACTGTTGGAGAGCGCTGCTCGATAATTTTAAAGAGAACTTTTGTTTTAGCAGGTAAAATAATTGGGGGGAAAGAATAAAAAAAAAGAGAGTAAATTGTATGGTACGAGTAAAAGACTTAGTTAAGCTGTAAATTGATTTGAATATTTTTTTTTCAGTGGAAAGATCATTTACTATGAAACGTAACCGCAGTGTTAAAAATAAACGAATTAGGTCGATTTAATAACCTTAATTATTTCATAATTCCTTTATGTCGAATAATAATTTAATGTAAATATAGCCATAAACACCAGGAAACCTTTCAATTTATAAAATAAATCTATCATAAAACACCCAATACTTCAATTAATCCTTTTTCACAGGCCACCTCACACACTTGCTGATCAACAAAAAAAGCTTCTCGTACAATATAACCATTATTCCTCTTTCTCCCCCTCGCTTCCAAAAAGCATCATTTCACGAGAGCTTTCGCTCTCATCAACTTTCCATCAAACTCCCCAAATCCCGAGGCACAAAAAAAATATATTCCGGCGGCCTGCGAAATCCGCGTATATATACATTTATCGAGAGAGAGAGAGAGAGAGCGACGCTTTGCCAGCCAATAACCGTCGCGTCGCGCGATTAATTAATCGACAGCAACAGTCCTGCGCGTATAAGCGCGAACAAAAGTAATCAATCAGCTGACCCTCCTCTACGACCTACGGCTTTTCCTTCCCTTCCGGTATATACGATCTCGTATGGGCGATATACTACACAACACGTGGTTGTGTTTCGTATAGGCACGGGGCGTGTATAGATTTCAGTGTGTTTAGGGAAGTCGCGTGGAGACGAGAGACGTGGATTAACGAGGATTAAAAAAGGTTGTGTGATGCTGGAAGATTGTAGTTATATATGTACCAAAGTACAAGATAAACCATGTAGGATATAAGAAATTGACGTGAGGTAATTAATTACTCTACATTCGTAAGGAATATATTTACAAGATGGAGCATTTTATCGGTAAATGACAAATAAACGGTCACACCAAGCAAACTATACGCAGCAACCACAATTTCAGCACTAAACTCCTTCTTTATCTCTAAATAGATCGAAAAGAAAAAGCTCACGCTCATTCACCATCCGCGTCTATTTTTACACTCGCATATAAACGCAAATTACATCAGCAGTTTTTCCACTATCAATCATCCTCATAACCACCACTGAGCTCGAACCATTAACCCTCGAAGAAAAAAAGCTCGAAAGCGAAAATTCATCAACCCTCCCCTCTCCCTCCGTTATATCCCTGCGAGAATAAAGAAGCCCCCAGTACGGAGGGGTAGAGGAAGTTGGCTTGTCGAGAGCGGATTTTCGGCACCTTCCGAAGCCCCATTTTGCTGCCACGCGTGTGTCTATACTCTGGCACGTGTGCCCCTGCGTATACGCGAAGGATGACGGCGCGTCGGGAATCGATGAGGGTGGAAGCTTTTTCGAGGGTGGGAGGTAGATGAATGAATGAATGAGTATGTGAATGGTCGTCGTGTGGTTCGGTGAGATGAGGAATTTGGAAAGGAAGGTTTTCGTGGTGATTGTAAATGGGTAGTTTGAAGGGTTAAGGTAAATGTGTATAGATTCATGATGATTTTATATCGTAGAAAAGACTGTAGTAGCTTTCATTAGTTGAAAGTTTGTGCAATTCTAAATCTTGATTATGATTATTAAACAAATTTCTTTTAATCGAAGTGATTACTTCCCATGTTTATAATTATATAGCGTAATTTCTGTATTCTATTAGTATTATAAAATTTCGTTTGCAACAAAAAATATAAATTCTTTTGTAATAATCACTTTAACATTTGAATATAACAATTTTTGTTAATTTATACATACACCCTCACAAAATATATATATTTAAACCTAAAGCCTTATTCTCCTTTCACCAAAAATCTAACATATAAAAAAATCCTAAACAAAACACCTATAGACGCTATAGAAAAAGAAAAAACTCCCCTTCGTGCGTCCCCAAAAAATCTCCTCTCTCCTCGATGTCACCCGCACCCTACCGTGTTACCCTGTCTCAAAAACGACCTACACACAGACATACACACACATACGGTAGCTGCGTGCACAAAAAAGGATTAAAAAGCGACGTAGCGCGATCGCGCGCATGAAAGGATAGCGGACGAAGAGGGGAGGAGGGGGGGTAGAGGCACTCGAAGTTAAAGCGCGCTCTCGCTCGCTGTGTTGCGAGACTGCGCGTCGCCGGGGATATTTTCGAGTGGGCGACGACGACGACGACGACGACGGCAGCAACGATGGCGACGAGAGGACCTTCTTGAATTTCGCCGACGCGTGGTTCGTGTTTCGCCGCGTGAAACGCGATAGCTACCGAGAGAGACCACGTGTGTGTGTGTGTGTGTACTTTTGACGGGTATGGAAATTTTTTGGGGGTATATGGTTCGAGGGGGGCTTTTTTCGAGAGGTGGGTTTGAATTTTTGATAGACGCGTGCGTATACGATTGATGGAGATCGCAGAGTAGTGGGTCGTTGATGGAATTCTATGATGAATTTGCAGTATTTATGGGATGTTTGTGGATAAAGATTACATAGTTTGTAGTGGGGAAAATATTATTATTTATTAATGTTTCTAAGATATAACTTTATCTTTATTTGCAAAGTACAATTATACCTTTGGGTACGTACATTTTTCTCAACGACCTATAATACGATTTCTACCTCCCTAATCATACATAAAACCTCAACTACCAACAACCAACGAACCGACATGTCCCACACCTCCTAAAACCCGCAGCAGCGTTCCCAGGACCCCGTTGTACTCTAAACCTCACCCATTCCCCGTAGCCTACCTCGGAATCACGAAACGACGATACCGTATATATTCGCGTTTCGTTTGTCCGCTCGCGCGTACACGTTTCGTGACCGTATAGAGGCGTTGTACCATATACGTACCGCGCATAATAATCCGTACCCGCGCGCGCGGCCGGTCGATCATTAGTCGAGCAAAATGGATACGTTCCGGGGACTTGCGCTCTCAAAGGCCGCGTGCAGCAGCAGCAGCAGCAGCGCCGTCGGCTGGACGTCAAAGGACGCGCGCGCGCACGGCCGCGCGATGAATCGCGAAGTGCGGGTACTGACGACACGAGACGTATGTATGTATGTATGTATGTGTGTGGGTTGTTAGTAGTGGTATATAGTGATGGTGGGATTGCGACGCCGAGACGTGGTATTGATTTTCGAGTAGGACTGTATGTGTATATATAGAGTGTGAGAGAGAGAGTGAAGTAGATTTTTCGAAAGAGAGGTGCGTCGAAAGGTAAAACGTGTTTTATTTTGATATATTTTATGATGATAGGTAGAGGATAGGACGAATTTTTACTTTTTAGAATATTCTGGTTTAGTAATTTTCGACCTTGAAGTGCCGAATATTTTATAGAAAAATTATTATTATCGACCGTGTGCGGCGGAATTCGCATACGAGGTAATTTTATAATTTAATTAAATTATATTCAAAGGATAGAAACTCTAATATTGATTGAAAACAATTATCCTTTAATTCCTATGTACAGGCGACATATACAGTGATATAGTCGTTTTACGGTTCACGATAAAACATAGATGTAATAGCAGGTTTAAAATTATACGAAGTTACATAACATTTTCCAGTCCAGAGTTTATTCTTATATATTTACATCTACTTATAGATTTTTCGGAATTCTCAAGAAAATAATAGTAATATTTAACGGATGACCGAGATAAACAGTTACAAGTATAAAACGTGAGACTGTAAAAAGTATAATAACCACGTATCACGCATTGAATTATATATCCTAAAATATTATTATTAATTCCCACAAATTCCTAAAACATCGCCTACTATATATATATACACCCACAGACATTAAATTTATCCCCGTATATTCGAACCAGCGATTAGGAATTCCGCATCCCACACATACCCGAGACACGCGAAATTGCCCTCGCGATACGCACACACACACATACAACAGACACACACCGCGTAAAAGAGAAATTTCCCGTAATTGCCGTGCACGGCCGCGCGCGTCCACCACTGCATACTAGAATATTAAATATATTTTGTATTGATTCAAAAACAGGGGCGAACCCCGCTGCGGGGAAACGAGCGAGCGAGCGAGAGAGAGAGCGACTATAATGTCGACTAATATTTCATGCGTTTTATGTAAGAATACTACGGTTATACACATGCGTTTTCTTTATGTAAGCCCCTCTCTCTCTCTCTCTCTCTATACGTGCGTGGGCGTGAATTAACAGGTCGTGTATATAAGCGGCAGTAGCGGTATACGGACGACGATATCGGAAAGAATGCAAATTTTATGGCTAGACGCGCGCGCGTCGCTAGAGCGCCTTCTAACCTGTGCGAATATATTTCTACTATGGCTGATATTCCACACGTCGAGTGGCTAAGTCTTCTTTTTTTTTCTTCATTTTTTTTACTTTTAGTGGTGAGGTTGATGGGCTGGAAGTCCACGTGGTTTACGCGAATTTATCGCAGGCCTTTTGGATTGCGGACGTGTCGAGTATGTACGTGTGTTTATATTCGCGGTTATCGATGGCAATGATCGTACGTTGTTACTGATGCTATTTGTGTACGTTTTACGTTATAGACGTTCTAAAAATAATCTGACAGCTAGCTCCATACATATTATAAATCGAAACTCTTACAGCTTTAATAAGAATAACACGGAAGAAGGAAAACAGCATCTAAAAAATAATTGAAAAATTCGTTTGACAATGAACGTCGTACTCAGTTCTCTCAATCTCCTATAGCAGTGTCGATTTCACATAGCCTCATAATTCACGAAACGCTTTTCAAATACCAATAACTGTCTCTTTCAGAATTCACTGATTCGCTCTCGTCGCGTCTTAAAACGTCGAGCAGAACCAGCCAGCCAGCCAGGGATTCCCTCGTGGATATAAAGAAAAACACGAGAAGCTCCTTTGCTTCTTCTCCATTCCCCATCGCTAAACCGAGTATCGTCGGCGCATTCATCGTAAAGACTCTATCTCTCTCTCTCACTCGCCCCTTACTACTACCTATCGCGAAACAAAAAATTTAATCTCGCTGGACTTCCATCGAATACCATAGCCATCCCCCCTTATTATCCACCGGTATATATATAGCCATTGATATAACGAGGCGAAAATATCTCGGACGCGGCGTTACGTAAATCCAATAAAACCTTTCTCTCTGAGCGCCAAAGCATACCTCTCTCTCTCTCTCACTAGTCGACGGACAAAGCGAAAATCTCTCTCTCCCCCGACGGAAACACACGCGCTGCGTCCGCGTGTTCGTCTTTTTCTTTTTCAGCGTAGAAGTGAGAGAGATTGGAGAGAAGAGAGAGAGAGAGAGGCGAAGGTGTCGCTTTTGTAAATAAAAGAGGGGTAGAAGGGAGGGAGATAGGGATGAAGGAAGGTATGTGTGTGTGTGTGGCGCTGGGGTCGGATTAAAAAGATGAGGGGACGGCCCGGATAATAAAGAGGAAACGCCGTCGCGCAAGAGAGAGAGAGGAGGGAGGAGGTAGAGACAGTGAGGAAGAGAAATTGTCGTTCGGCTGGCTATTAGGAGAAAAGGCTGCAGCGACGCTGGCCTCAGAGAGAGAGAGAGAGGATGAGCGAAAGGGAAGTAAAGAGGAGTAAGGACGAGATTGTTCAGGCGTTATTGGGAGGGGTGGAAGGTTTAATACTACTTTGTTAATAATTTTCATTCGTTTTTTTTAAATGATATAATTGTGTATAAGATGTAACGAATATATAATAGATATGATACTAAAGTTTTTTTTATAAAGATTAGGATACGACATTGATATATACATAAACTTTTACTTAGAAAATCTAATTATCAAAAAGTTCGCATCGTAAACATCCATATATAACAGTCATTACCAGCACGAGTGTAAAGGAAAAATCAATCATCGCGTCGTGCAAATAAATTAAACGCCTATAAATCATTCATCCGTAGAGTACACACACATAGTGAATTCTCTTCTTTACGTGAAAAATTCAACGACGTAATTACCGTCCTCGCTTACTTTTCTGTCATCTATCTCTTTTCCTCTTCAACTTTTTCCTCCTAACCACGCGCTTGCTCTTCGACTGAAGCAAACATCGACGACGACGACGGCGACCGCCGAAACAACACGAAACTCTTTTCGAGCGCGTTTAAAAATGCATCGACCGCGGCGCCTATACGCCTCTCTCTTCCCTCGCGATCGTGAAAACAGCCGCGAGTAAACGAACGACGACGACGACGAAGTAAAAACAAGAAGAACCATCGAAAACTGAGGACGTCGATGGACAAAGTGCCATGAAAAAATTACGAAGACGATGAATAAGGCAGGGAACGGAGAATCGATCGCGACGAGGCGAAACGGAAGAGGAGAAAACGATGGTCGCCGTCGTGCGTTGTCGCAATGGGAAAGAGAGAGAGAGAGTGAGAGAGAGAAACGAAAGAAAGGTGAACGTATATTGTCACGCGAGGCGGCGGCTTTCATCGTGGTAAAAATTTTATTATCAGTTTCATGATAAATTCACGAGTGGTTTTAAAGACTCGTACGTATTTGGATTATTCTATAGTGCCAATTTCGCATTGTTAAAAATAAAAGTACGGTTAAGGTCATTAAAATTGTGAATTAATGAGGACAAACCTATATGTAATTTCATTGTAGTGGCAAGATTGATATTGAAATATTTTTTCAAATTTTTCTATATAATCTCTGTACTCTGGTACATTTTTAATTTGAAAAGCATATTATTCTTTCAATCTAATTCATGTATGTCGTTAACTAAAATTGCAAACACAGATATACGTTGTAAATGCATCAACTGTTTTAAAACTCTCGAGCAATGTAGTTTCATTTTCTTTCATTTTCGAACATTAACAAGCGCAACGATTCCCCTTTCCTCGGTAGCAACTACTACCACCAACTGGACACATAAACAGAAAGAAATCCACACCAATTCAACATTTTCCATTTCACAAGCCAGACCACCTCTACTACCAGCAGCAGTACACTCTACTATCCTCGACAAATTCATTCCCGAACCTCTTCTCTACACCATCTACCCCCGCTCTCCCACCTGAATCCTCGTTCCTGCTTTTCCTCGCGAAAAGCTCTTCTCCCTCTCTCTCTCTCTCTCTCCGTATACACCTCAGGCTATCCATTCGGCGCCTGCAGACTTTCCTTTCTCGCCCCCCGAGGGAGCGGCTGCGAATCTCGCGGATATACGCACACGTGACCTCTTCCGGTGGAAAGAAGCGGGGAAGAAGAAGAAGAAGAAGAAGCCGAGTATAGTCGATGGATCGTCGATACAACTGGGAGTCCGAGGGAAATAAGAGGACACGAGGATAGAAATAGAGAGAGCGAGAAAGGTAGCATAGAAAGAAGTGCTGTGTACGCGAGACGCATAATGTTGTGGACTGTGCGAGCCTGCTTTCTTTTTTCTTTTTTTTTTTGTAGAGAGGGTAGGCGAAAAGAGATGCAACTCGGTGTGGTGAATTCTGTTTCGGTGGTGCGAAATGGAAATGCCATGCAGATGAGAATTTTTTCGAGGGGAAATGAGAAGAACCGACCGAAGGGAGTTGCAATTGCAATTTTAATTGCGACAGGTGGTGTGTAGTAGAGGATTCGGACGTATGATTATACACCGCGTAGATTGCGAGTATATGCAGATACGCAAAGGTATTCGAATTGTTTTAATGAGTTTTACGATTTTTCCAAGATAACCGAATATCATATAGAGAAGCTTTGGACTCGTATACATATATACCAGCATGGTTATACCTACCAAAACATACCTATTTGCTTCCTGTTCCCTTAGCAACAATTCCTTTTTTACTAAATCTAAATAAGCATAGAACAAAATCTACTAAATATCAAAAGAGTGAGAGATAGAGGAAACGAGAGAACGAGAGAAAAGCTCGCCTGCGATCTCGAGAGAAATGATTGCGCGTTTATACCAATTAGCTAATAAGCTCTCGTGCTGCCGGTGTTCCTCTCGCCTACGGCAGTAGTAGCGCGCCTCCTCAATTTCATTAAAGGGGGGTCGGCTAACCTCTCTCTCTCTCTCTCGCTCTCTCTCTGTCGCCCCAGGGACAGAACGAGATCATTTCGCGCGCCGATGAAGGGGAAGGAAAAACTCGATGACGAGGTAAGCGTTGAAGGTCCCGATAATTTTTGCGCTGAAGAGATAAAAGTGGCAGAGGAAGAGAAGTTATGTGATGTGATGATTGTTGTCAGGATTGAAAAGTAAATGTATATGTGTATATTTTTTTTTATAAGTAAATATTTTTATGTTAAAAGAACTAAGAGAATAAAAAATTCCAGCAATAGTTAGAAAGAATGTACTCTGACAATAACGAAGGATGACTCAATTTTTGGCCAACATTTGGAAACATCCGCAAATATTTAGATGGTTGAATCCAAATATCCACCCTATAGCTAGCAATAAAACCGAAGACCTACAAAGTCGAGCATTACCTATCCACGGAAAAAAACATCAACTTTTACGTACCGCGAAGAAACCGTGGAAAACACTCGAAAATTCGCGAAAAATAAGGATAGAAAAAGTGGGAGGAGGGATGAAGGCAAGACCAGAGAGCGAGTGCTCCCTAAGACGCTGTAATCCTGAGGTAACGGGGAAAGGGGCACGAGGGAATAAAAACCGGGGCGGCGACGAGTGACCGTTTCTTTCCTTGAGATCCTTTTCTTTCGGATTTTTCCCCTCCCCCGAATCGAAGAGCAACCTCCTGGTTCGGATATATATATATATATATACGTTTTTGGTCCGTTTTATTCTTTGTTGCCGGCGTGCGCGCGAGCTCCACGCGTAGAAATTCGGCAAGCGTAAAAATTTTTACTGGCTTGCGCGCTGTTGTACCGTAAATGGAATCCCGTCGTCGTGTTGTTTACATGTCTCTGCGCGTAGCCACACACACATACGTTGCAATGGGCTGCTATTTCAGCTGCATTGTGTATCCTTTTCATTCTTGCAAAATAATACTCTCGAAACTTTTTGCAACGGATTATACGCTGAATAATCTAGAAATAGCAGCGTCTCGTCTTTCTTCGTGTACAACAAAACAGAAATATTTTCTGATCAAATGATGACATCTGTGTCGACCTTAAATACCTATATACAAATTCTGTAGTTTGCATGCATGCATACACATATATATATATACATAGATTTGAACTGACTATCACGTCCAGGCAATCGACCCAATTTCATTTGTTTTGTCAAACTGACAGTTCACCGAAACACATGCAGCAGCAACAGTATAGCGGTCAGGAACGGCAACAACGTTTCTCGAATCGACAAAACGCCGGTTTAATTATGCAAAACGTTGCGCCTCCCCCCCCCCCCCACGTTTTCACTCTTCTCCCTCTAAAACCCGGTACAATAACAGCCGACAATCGATCGCATGCACTCGCGCGCGGTTGCCGAAGTTTCGACGGCAAGAAAACAAACGGCGGTCCTTGCGTTTTCACGGCTCGCCGCCTTGATTGTTTTTTCGTGCCCCCCCTCCCCTCTCATTCCCTTCTCTGTCTCCGTCGTCTCTTCGTAATTTCGCGCCCGCCGTGCTGTCTCCCTGCATTGTTACGTCCGTCGTTCGCGGGGAAAACGCTGCAAAGTGATTAAAAGCGGCGGAGGGAAGGAGGACGAGAGATGCGCATTCTTTGCTTTGCGATGTCTTTTTGAGAGTGTTCATTTATTTTGGTGGGAACGTTTGTCTCTTTTCTTTTTTATTGTTTTGGAACACGTTAGTTTTCTACGTGCGTTCGAAATTAAATACGTAGATTTAGATGTAGTACGTATGTAATTTTCAAATTTTATTGTATAAGTTGCTGTAATGTTACAATTTGTATGTAATTTTCCATTCAGGTGACTGAAATATTGCAAATTAGAACTTTACCGTTGTATTGGTTAAATTCTTTTCAACGAAAAATTGTGGAGACTGATTAATTGTACCGTACTGAATGACATTCGTAAAATTTAATAGAATATTGGCTTGTTATTATATTAATCTAATGTCAACGACTTAATCTCCATTGTTAATATCAGATAATTCTAAGTACTACACCAAAATAATTAGACACATAATAACGATGCATTAACATAAACATACATCACGACTTAATCTCATCCCCATTCCAAAAGCTTACCAAACACCGTAATCAACTTTAACCATTTAAAAACACATCCTAACCTCGACGACCATTTTTAAGCAACCCCCCTGCATCCACCTGGCATCTCCAAATCCTTCTCTGCCGTCCACGTCTCCCCCTCGTATATCCCCTTCTACCGAATGCCTCTCTCTCTCTCTCTCACTCTGCACGCGCACGAGACGCGCTTACCGTTAAACACAGGGACCCCCTCCGTACCGCAAGGCTCTCTCGTTTCGCTCGAGCGACTTAAGTGGGCATGTGCACACGAACTCACCTCTCTGTGCGTCTCTCTCTCTCTCTCTCTCTCTCTCTTTCTGTCTCTCCCTGGTCCAGAGAATTTTGCGCGGGACCGCAGTTTAGCAAATGCCCGGGCGCCTAATTGTTCCTATATATTTCGAGTTAGGACGCGGACTAATCCCGGTCGCACACGGCAGCTAGGATTTCTTCGTCCAGAGGAGAGAGGTCGACAGAGAGAGAGAGAGAGAGAGAGAGAGAGATAGAAAGTTCGGCAGGGTTGGAATCTGTTTTTGATTACCGCGAAAGTTGGCCCGAGCGCTAAATGTCGCGGAGAGGTGGGCTAATTAGGGAGCGACGACGTTGGGTTCCGATGCGCAGTCCTCACGGGAAAACGATCTCGTGTCGTAGCACGAAGTGGACGCGTCATGGTGAAAGAGTGTTGTGGATTGGATTCATGAGATTGTTTAATTTTTTTTTTATACGAGCGATACATCGCAGTTAATATCGTTCATAGTAATTCTGTACATAAATGAGATTTGCTGTATTGCATGTTGCCTCTTATCTTAAACTGCGGACGAAGATATCATCACCGAAGGGTGTCTCATTAGCCAAAACTGTGCAACAGTAGATGCTATCCCGCTCCCCGACACTTAAAAACAATTCCCAAAGTTCCATTAAAACGTGCCATCCAATTACCATCTACCGACCCCGGATAATTTCAAATCTTAATAACAATTCTAACGAACTTAAAATACCCTTCTCGCATCTACACACAACCGCGCGTACATGTATGTGTATATATATATATATGTATATACACACATCCACACGTGTGTGTACGTACGCAACTCAAATAACCAACTACGTGCCCCCTTCCCTTGTCCCCACGAAAACCCAAACACGCGCAAAAGCGCGCAACGCAGTGCTACAGCGTGCGCGGTCCGCTAATCTCATGCAAAACACGCGAATAAACAAAACCTCCCCCAGCGTTCAATCAACCAAAATCGTACTATGTACGTATACATACTCATGTGTTCCGCAGCAGGCCTCGTTAAAACACATCGCAATGCGAATTTACCGAATCTAGCAACAACAACAACAACAACAACAACAACAACAATCCTCATCCCACCTACTACTATACTACCCATCCTAATCGACTAAAGTCCTACAGCAGCGGCATTAAGGTCTCGAGATTCGATCGGACGTTGATTCGCAGAGAGAAGGGGGTGATCTTAATTAGCGAGCGGAAATGACGATCGCCGCCGAGCGAGCGATGGCGTTTAACGCTGGCAGTCGAGAGAGAGAGAGAAGCGAAGAGCAAGAGAGGGAGGTTATCAGACTGGGTGGATGGTTGCGGTCGCGGGGGGTGACCGGTTGTACGCTGCTCTCATCCCCTGCTCTACACCGGAGTAAATTGCTTTGTTTATTGCGTGGGAGAGAGAAAGGGAGAGAGAGAGGACGCGTTGGCGTTCAGCTACGGTGTTGATGATTTAGCAATAGATGGTGGGAAGTGGGTTGAACGTTGGTGGAGATGTAAAGTTCCACAGTGTGGCCTGCCAAGGGATTCTAATTGATCCTCTATATTCCGAAGGTGATTTGTGTTGGAGACGACCGGCGTAAACTGCGAATATGGTGTAGTAGTACTGTGAAAGACAATTTTGTTTCTTTGTTTTTATGAAAATAACAGTAAAATTTTGATAAATTGTAGTTGGATTAAGTGATCATTAATTGTTGGGACCGAATTTCCATGTGTACCTTGGCAGTATACTACCGTCCTAAATAAGAAATGTCGTAACTGACATTTTTGAGAAAAATGAGATAAAAATTCAGCCTTATAGAGAATTTCACGACCAATTTGATGGTATACGTAAAAATTCAAAATTCGGAAAAATCAATGAGATAAAAATTAGTGTTTTCAATTTAGCGATTTTATAGGCAAATACTCGCTTATTTTCGTCAATATCTCAGTTTCACTTTCTCATGCAATTACGACATTTCTTACTTAGGACGGCAGTAGAGGAGTGGACGATTTTGATATCACAATTATTCGAATTTAATGGAATTACTATGAAGAAAAAACCAAAAAAGGTAATTTGTAAAATGGGAATTGTACTAAATCCGGAGGGATTCATTAATTATTTCGAAGATTGACACTGGCATCAAAGGATTAAACGACCCCAGCTTAATCTAATACATTTAAATAAGATACTAAAACTCTGAACGAGTCTGTGGCGCAAAATCAAAGTTTCAAAACTCTCAGATCAAAGTTTTTCAATCACTCAAATAAATCCAAAGCAAGATGTAAATTTTCCCCACTCTTTTTCTCTCTCTCTCTTTTTCTTTCTCTACGAGCGAACGGCAGCGTAAACAAGTTCAATAATGCCTTCGAACTTTCATCAAATAAAATCCTGCGCAGCACGCAATCCCTCAAGAACAAAAAAAAAGGAGAGCGAGCGGCACACCCGCGTTTTCCCTTGTGCGAGCACCACTGCAAGCAAATCGTAAAGCCCTGGCCGCGTAAAAGGCTGGCGCGTACACGCGCGCGTCTTCGCAGAGGAAAAACATTTGCAACTCGAATCTCGCTCGTAAACTCCCTCTCTCTCTCTCTCTCTCACGCTACGTCCATGAGAAGGAAAATCTCGTCTCCTCGCGAAAGAAAGTTGCTGCTGCTGCTACTGCTGCTGCTCGCTGCCCCCGAGTTAATCGCGCGTAATGGACACTCTACCCGCGTGCGCGCGCACGTAATGATCGCGAAATTGCCGCGTTTGAAACTTTTCTTTTCTCGCCGGTATGGTAGTAGTGGAAAAATGTATATGTATGCATGTATATATATGTGTGTTTGTCTGTGTGGGTACGAGGGGAAGAGAAAAATGTGACGCCGAGACGCGAGAAACCATTAACTCCGTCGATGAATGTGCGAGTGGTAAGAGAGAGTGAGAGAGAAGGAGACAGGGAGTTTTCGGGTGGGGAAAGTTCGCGTGCGGTTGTGAGATTCTTATGAGGGAGTCTTGCGAGGAAGTGTGTTGGGGAGGAGGAGTTTAAAGTGGAGAAATATCGTTTTGGCAGGAAATTTTGTACCACGCGCTCTGTAATTAACGGTGAATAGTTGGGACTGCGCGTTGACAGTTCTCTGAATTTTTCCGTAAAATACTGCGAATGCCTTCAGAAGTTTGAATACACACAGTTGCAGTCGTATATTCGCTGTGACTGTATATTATGCGCGGACGAGAAGAACTTTCTTGTAGAATAAAACTTAAAAAAAAAGCACTGAGTGTAACGAGCATTGGATATTATTAACGTCAATTAGATGCCAACCATCGTAATGTAAAATATTAACCCTATAATGCATATATATACAAAAGCCTGAACGACCATACCTTCATCTTGGACATGAGCATGGTTTGAACTAAAATTATGCAAAATATCTTCGCATACAAATTGCAAAAGAGCTCGAAATTCCACTTTTCTTATTTCGCGTACATACGGGCATCCATTCAATACTACTCGCGGTGCATCTCGAAAACCGAGTGAGAGTTAAAGAGAGACGACAAAGGCCATTGAAAGCGCACGTGTGGAGTGCAGAGCGCCGTTGAGTCGCCGGCGAAACGATTAGTGCCTCGGCTCTTCCTTCGAGGTGCGTTTGCTCGTCTTTTTTTTTACTTGTTCGGCGCGACGTGCAAAGGAGTTATTTTCAGAGAGTGAGAGAGAGAGAGAGAGAAAAGACGTTAGAGAGAAATGTTGATGGTCGGTGTTCTACTCATAGACATATTTGAATGGTAAAACGTCAATATGATATATACATGACCAAGCTCAAAGTGAAGAATTTAAATAGTTGAAAACTATGAAGGAACTTTGATTATATTGATGAAGTTGTACAATTATGCACAATAATGATAATCTGTTAAACAACAAAAATTTCAATTCCTACATTTTCTAACAACAAATATTTTTATAATCATATCAGCATTCGATCTGAACCTGAAATTCACGTGCGAGGCCGATGTGTCGTTAAACTTTGAACGAAACAAATTCGCTCGAGCAAACAACTACACCTAATCGAATTTTCACTCACCCTCGAGCGATACTCCAAAATAAACCCCATCAAACCCCTCGCCACGACCTCCAACGACACCTTCCAGACGAAAAAATCCCCTATCGACGTATACGAAGGTATATGTGTATATCTATCTACGTGTGTGTGTACGTGAAGCCCTCTAGACCCGTTCGTTAGCGTCGCGGCGCGTCCCTCAATCGCAATTCCGATGTCCATTTCGCCCTGGCGAAATCATCGCCGAAGCATGAAAGCGAGCGAGCGAGCAAGCGCGTATCCCTTTCTCTCTCTCTATATATATACCTGCAGCGGTGTGGCACACGCGCGCTCGCTCTCGCGCCGGGATCCAATCGATACGGCGCGCCTAGCCTAACCCTTGCCTCGTGCGCCGGGTTGTATCTGCTGCTCTCCATCCGCGTTACCATGCGTGTATAATATATATATATATACTCTATCTATCTCTATCTCTCTTGGTCTACGTCTTTGTGAGTTTCACCTTCACAGCTTATCTCTTCTCTATCGTCTGTGTGTAGATTATGGGTCTGAAGTTTGCAACGTTGGGACGCAACGAAATAATTTCTCACAAATAAATAAAACAGCTGAAAAATTTGTACGATACAGTGAAATCTTTATTTTGATGTTGGGTTATGCTATGGAACGCTAAACAGACGAGAAAATTCAAAATCTAACATATAAAAATAAAAATATAAAAAAAATTTTCTAAAGTTTCGCTGCACTCCAACGATGCAAACTTCAAACCCATTGTAGATTGGGGAAGTTGTCAGGCCAGTTCGATCTTTCAGATTGCTTTTTGGAACGCTAGCGAGTATTTCCTCCCCTTTTTCCACTGTATCACCTAGCCTCCTCCTCATTGTCTCCCTTGGCGGCTTGACTAGCTATACCTCCTCGCTCTCTCTCTCCATTCCTCGACGCTGCTCCTTAGTTTCAGCATCTGTCTTTGTTCCACTACTACTACTACTACTACTACTACTAATACTACTGCTGGAATCGGGCGCAAGAGAGAGAGGTTCATGCCACCGAGCTAACCCACTCACTTGCTCTCTCTCTCTCTCTGTTCCGTCGTAGCGCTATGTCTGCCTTTACCCTAATCCCATAATTGTGCTGATTAACTCCTCTCTCGGCGACCTCGTCTCGCAGCACACACCGAGAGTAACCCTCCGTGATCATAGAGACAGAGAGAAACTATCTCTATCGTATACTCGTGTTCTCAGTTGTACATCTGCGTGAGTTGATAAGTACAAAAAGAGGATGAATGTAGTGGAAGCGTTGGTTTTCACCTAGTAACTGGTTATATAAGATTAAATGATTAAGCTCGGATATGAACGGGAACATCTTCTATCCATATGAATCTGAATAAAAGATAATAATTTCATCTTTTTATTATATACTTGATGATTGAACCAACGGATTTTAATCTTATTTTCTTTTTTATTGCAAATGTATATCAAATATAGCAAAGTATGTCGACTACAATTCCATCCAAATGAAACAATGAATGCAGTTCATTTATGAATTATGATGAACTCAAATGTATTCCAAGCTCTGACGAGCCGCAGCACGTTTCTTGAAACCAACCCGATAACTCGGGCGCGCGCGCGCCTGTGGTTCTGGAACTTTCTCCCGCAAGAACAATCAAACTTGGTAAAAACTCAACACAGCCTGTACTGGTCTTCTCTACCCTTAGCGTCGCTTATCCAGCCGACCAAAGCTGAAGACGTCGACAAAGCCTACTACTACTGCTCAAAAGAAAAATCCTCTCCTTCATCTCTCGTTCTATCTTGGAAACTTCAGTGACTCTCCAACACGCGCATCCACATCGTCCAGGAAAGTTCCCCATTAACATAACAATGACGATAACAAGAAAACGGTGAGTAGCGCGAGGTCCACAAGGAAGCAGCAGCTAGTAGTAGTAGCAGTGGTAGTAGTAGCCGAGAAACGGCAACTTTTCAATTATACAATTTCGCGTGTGCGCGCGCGCGCGCTTGTGCTCACTTGGTGGTGGTCGTCGTAGTCGTCGTAGTCGTCTTGCGTCTTGAAATTCAAAGGAGCGAGCGATGTGGCAAAGGAGATTGAAAGACGCGTCCCCCGACGACGACGTCTCTCGTCCGAGACGACGATTTCTCCATCTCGTTCTAGAGAGAGTGAGAGAGAGAGAGAGACTCGACGATCGAGTTCCGGTAGGAGGGAACTTTAGCGCCGGAACACTTTATGGTCCAGCGAGTGGATTCCTTCCGGTTTTCCGTGTGTATGCTCCCGCGAGTCGAGTGAGTGAGAGAGAGACTCTCATCTTTCTACCTACCCGACTCTCGCCTCTCCCGCCGAGTATATCGTCTTTGTCAGTCTCGGAAGATGGCTTCTATCCGGGTTCCGCCGTTATTTTCTTCTTACTGTCAATTACGTTACGGTCACTGTATAGGTATGGAAAGCAATGCGTTGAGAACTAGGTATTTTTTGCTGCTGTGATTTGGTAAAATAAAATCTTTATAGTTGAATCCGTTTCCAATCGGGTTGGCAGACTGTGCTTATATCCCCAACAATTTTAAAATTTAGTTATGGAATTCATAACAGAAAATGATCTAAAGAGTAATTTTTCTCAATGTTCAAGGTTTCATATATTTCTCCTTACAGTTCGAAACATCTTAATAAGCAATGTAAATTTACCTATAATTTCACACCAAAGATACTCTCAATCCCATTGCAAAATTTAAACGACGCGCATCCTACAACTCATCCCCGCCACATCAAAACTCTCGTATGCATCAGCCATCATCTCAATTCTCTACCTCTATAACCTCCCGAAAATCGGAAGTCGCACCCTCGTCCAACTCTCTTGCAGCCTTCACGCGTCGCGCTATCTTATATCCATTACGCGAGTCGAAGACGTCAAAGGGGGGGTCCAAAAGGAGTTTCGTGTGCGAGTGGGAAGAGGAAGGTTAGGAGAAACTGTCGATGTCGCGCGCGCGAGCGCGAAAACTTCTACTCGGGTCAGGGAGAGAGAAAGCTCTCCGCGTGCTCGGGGTTAATCAGCGTAATTACGGAGGAGGAGGAGAGGAAGGGGCGCAGGAAGGTTCTTGTGCGAAAGTTGGCGCGCGAGTGCGAGGGTATAATCCGTGGAAGGGTGGATTTTAAGTTTGGGGAACGGTTGTGCTTGCGTGGATTTCGAATGGTTCGATGGGGAGGATGGAAGTCGAAGCTGCTCGAAGGTGGTGGTACATGGAGGAGGTTTTGTATATGATTCGAGATGAAAATATCGGTAAGGAGTGATGGCGGCAGGTCAGAAATATTAGGAACATCGTAGGAACTCGAGCTAATGATGGAAGAATATAATTATTATTACAAGAATCTGTTGGTTGCATTATACAGATAATGGATTCGATAAATAAATGCATGCCTAATCATACGAGTAAAAAATCTTTATGGGAAACATACTTGTTGAATAAAATGTCTAGGAAAAATATTCGCCATCAGTCTCAATCTCATCCTGATTATAATTTAAAACATTTTGTCAAGTTTAAACTTCACCATCTAAAAATAGTTCGCACCTAAAGCGCAAAGTACACGGTGCCGCCGCTCGTTTTGTAGTATTTCATCGAATCCAATAAGTTTCGTCTTCCTCTCTCTCTCTCTCTCTCTCTCTCTCTCTCTCTCCCGCTTTCTCCTTAGGAGCACAAACCGCTTTTCGTACAGGGAAGCTCACCGCGAAAAATTGCGCCGGAGGGATAAATATTTATCGCCTCGGTGAACGCACGAGCAAGAGAGAGAAAGAGAGAGAGCATTTGAATTTTAATCAAGAAAATCCTAGGTGGTTCTCTCGTTCCCGCATGTGCCACCGTATACATAAGTATAAAGCCGATGGAGGCGTTCACGCGAGAAGGAGAGAAAACAAGCCTTCCAATCCCTGCCTGAAAACGTCGACGGCGTAAAGTCTCTCTCTCTCTCTCTCTCTCTCTTTCTCTTTCTCGCGCGTTCTTTCGC
Organism: Torymus tubicola; assembly: GCA_035583055.1. Taxonomy (NCBI): domain Eukaryota; kingdom Metazoa; phylum Arthropoda; class Insecta; order Hymenoptera; family Torymidae; genus Torymus; species Torymus tubicola. The sequence goes on from JAWWEQ010000055.1 coordinate 28,428,682, forward strand.
ACTTTGCGCAGAATCGCCGCTTAAATCTCGCGAGCGAAGATTGCACTCGCGAGGGAGGGTAAAGTGGATGTAAAGCGAGACTGACAAATAGAGATGAAGAATGTGGGGAGAGGAAATTTTCTCTCTCTCTCTCTCTCTCTCTCTCTCTCTCTCTCTCGTAAAGGAGAAGGTAGGTGAGAATCGGGCGGCAGACGGCGTAGATGTAGATTAACGACGAGTGGAGTTTGATTGGATTGGGGGGGGGGGCTAAGGAGTGAGGAGAGTGACGCCGGCAGCAGCTTTCAATTGGATTAAAGTTACTTTTTGTGCGATGAGGGGTGCGCATGATGGTCGTAGAGGGTGATTTCTTGAGGCTATTTTTCTATGGTATGATTAGCATTTAGATATGGAGGGTAATGGGTTTGATGAGGGATAAGTCAGAAGTTATCGGGAGTTCAGTGGTTTTTTTTTTATAACGTTTTGTTCAGAGCCGCCGGTGGAAGAGGTTTTATAAAAATTGCAGAATTTTTAAACATTTGACAAAATAAATAAATGAATGTTTTAAGAAATTGTAGAAATTATTGGAATCTGTTTTATTTTTAGTCCTTTTTATCTATGATTTTTGTATTTTTATTCGAACACTTTAACAACACATGTATGTAAATATATGAGTTCTAAACCATATTACCAATGAAAGTATTTCATGTACAATTTAAAAGATAGTTAATTTTTTGCGAAACTGCTATAAGAATTTAAATATATTATTCGTCAAAAATACAAAAATAAGGACTGAATTTTTCCAACTATATATATATATATATATATACTCTATTTTCCCTACCTAAACTCCGGCCTTTCGCACTACAAAATACAGTATAAATTTGCGCGACATGTTGAGCATTAGACAAGGCAGACAGAGAAAGCGAGAGAGAGAGAGGGCCGGTGTGAGATCAGAAAAAACGGTATGCTGGAAAAAAGGGCGCAGAAGAGAGAGCGAGAGAGATGGAAAGAGAGCGAGTGCGACGGGAAAATAGGAAGAGCGGAGAGAAAAGAGATCTCAGGGGCCATTTCGTTCGGTGAGAGAGGCAGAAAGAGAGAGAGAGAAGATTTCGCTCGGTGTCAGCGCGCGGAATAGGAACGAGTGGAAAGCGAAGTAGAAAGAGAGAAAGAGAGTGAGAGAGAGAGAGAGAGAGCGAAAAACGGCGCGGACGTCCGAAACGACGCGCGAGCGCGGATGCGACCGACTGTTCTCTCCCGAATAGCAAATTCTATTTATTTCAGTTACGTTCTCTCGTTTTCTGCAGGACGTCGTTCTCTCTCCCTCTCTCACTCACTCTCTTTCTATCCCACTTAATTTCTTCCCCCCTTTCTCAGCGTGCCTCAATTTTCCGCGTAACCTCTGGCTTTGACAGCGCGTCTGTTTTATACATTTTTTTAAAAGAATTTCTCAGTTTCATCTTTCTCTCTGCCGCTGCTACGCTCGGTGAGCTATAGCGAGAGAGGGAGAGAGAAAGAGGAATGATGGAGTTTTTTTTTCTCTTCTCGTTGCGTTCTCTTGCCTCTCGAGAACAAGCGCGCAGAGAGAGAGAGAGAACGTGGGTGGTATATACGCGGAGGGCTTTTATGTCCGAAGAGAAGAGGGCGAGAGTCCGCAGGCGAATTGACAGATGTAAAAGTCGGAGGATCCGCGCGCGTGGTGACGAGTTGTTACGTGTATTTGGAAAAATTTGTACGGCACGTGCGCCCGTCGTATATATGTGTACATATGTGTATATATATTTGATGTAGGTTCTAAAAGCGTGTGCGCGTTCATAGAGTATAAAATCTTTATAGGAGAATACTCTTTCGCTGCTATTTTCGTATTGTTTTATTTTTTCCTTTTTTATAACAAACGGTTACTGATGTAAAAAAATTTCGATTATCTTTTTTGTTTTATTATACACATATTATTTAGAAGAGGGTTCAGCCAAGAAGATTATTTATAATAAATCCTTCATAATTAGGTTAATTAAATTCCAATGTGAGTAAAAGCTGTATTTAGAATCAGTGATATCTGTGTTAATTAATACTTTTCGTTAAATTTATCGAAGCGTCGAGGGTATTTTATTATTACTATCTAAAAATATCACTTTAAAACATTTTTTATACAACCAGAAAAACCTGTTCAACGCTTCTACAACTATCGTTAACTATTTCTTTAAAATCCCAGACACCCAACAAATCAACTCGGCACTCTACACTATCAAAATAACTCTAACACCCAAACCCACCTCATCTCAATCTCGCCATCGCTACGCTACCGTAGCTCCCGCGACGATAACCCTCTAATTTTATTTGCGCGCTACGCGAAAACGCATCCCATGCGCCCGTTTATCGACTCCTCTTCCCTTTCCCTCCCACCCCCGCTATGCCATTACGTTATTTTCGCGATCCCCCGGTATTGACAAACAGCTCGAGACGCGGTATTGCGTTTGCAGTATCCTTTCACCGTATGTGGATGTATATATGTGGATCCTTTCAACGTGGGACAGTCCAGGGGTGGGAGATTGTCACGCGTATGCGAGAGGCTTTTTCGAGGTTTAATCGGTCGCGGGTCATAAAATTTTGTAGGTGCGGCGTAGAGTCTGCGCGAGAGTTTGATTGTCGGAATGGAGAGCGCGGCTATGTGGTTTAAATTTTAGACGTATTTTTATTTGAAGATAATAAATATACAAGCTAAATTATGGGCATGTTCGATTTTTGTTTATAAATAAATTGACGAAAATTGCATTCAAATCGGTAACTTAAAGTTATTTTTTATACTATAAAGTGCTAAGTAGTAATTATGTATAGTATTAAAGTAAAATGATTGTTTTTATTCCGGTGCCTCAAATGCTGCAATTTTCAGATTGCATCGTGCAAAACGGAAGACAAGAAAGTTATTCAAATTAATTTTAAACGGTCTCCAATTTACAAAGAAAGAAATAGTATATAAGCTGATACATGAAACAGTCTAAGCAAACAAATAAATCTTTAACTTTTGTAATTATTTACGCGTACTGCAGCGAGAACCGAAGCATCTCTCGAGTAATCGTCGGAGAGCTCGCGGAAAGCATAACCCGCGCGCGTGTTTGATTTACAGAAGGACATAAAACACAATTAAATCGTTCCGACTAAACCTCCAGTCATTTCGCTTAATCCTCGGATATAACTTCCCATATTCTTTAATCAAGTTTGACCGCACATTTCTCAACTTTCACCCGTGTTGTAGCTGGGAATTTCTTCAACTCGTACAATTTCTCATTAGAAATCATTAACCATTCTCTTAAAAAACCACACACACACGCACACTGGGAAACTACGCAGCAACTTTCTACCTATACCCAATTCAAAATCCAACGATTAACTGTCATTGTCGTATCTTTCTTGTCTACTTCGCCAAGTATAATAACAACTTGGCTGTCTCTTTATTATTAGTCTTATTCTTACCGCCCCGCCTATCCATTTCCCATCTCTACGATTTCAGTCAGTATATATCTCCAACGAAACCTCGCGTCATACCGCGACCCACCGCGCGACGCGCGTATATTCAAGTCCTGACACGGCTATTTCAGTTTTCCATCATCCGCCACTGCTCTGCTGTTGCCGCGACCGTGACTCGAATTCGCGTATATACGAACGTTGGTGCCTGGTGGGAGAGAGCTTCGAATGGTTTTGCAGTTGTAGTTGTTCTTTCCACGGAAATCGTTGGTGGCGATGATGATCAAATGAAATTCGTAGTATTATCAAACAAATACAATTCTTACTTTTTTTGTATAATTTGGTAAATTACACTTGATGCTTTTATACCGAAGCTATATTTCGACGAAACGACAATCCACATAAATATTACGAAATAATACATTTCAAAGCCACAATACTGCTTCAACTTATTTCAAACATATCAAGCCCTCTAAAAGCCGGTAGCTCATCCCCCTTTTCCCTGCCCACATACCCACACGCAACCCTCTTAAAACCGACTCACATACCTCGACATAGCAGTAATACGTCGCCACTCTCTCTCTCTCTCCCTCATCGCAATATAGAGCGCGCAAATGAAATTTTCATTCATCGCCGTCTTCTTCATTACCTCCCCCGTTGTTTTCCTCCATCTCGACCCGTATCCCCGGTGGCTTCAACCCCTCTTTCTCTCTCACTCTCTCACTCTGTCGACCGACGACTTTTCTCCCCGCGAAACGAGTTAAATCCGAACCCTGGGGGACCCCCGTGCACGTTTATATATATATGTATATACTTGTGCGCTTACTTTTGGGTAGCGAGCATTTCGATGCGAGTCAATTCCCGTGGCGAATACGGGAATTCGTACTTTTTTGTCGGTTGCCAGAGAAGGTAATTAAAATGTTTTTCAAATGAGTATTTTTGCTCTGGCGAAACTTTGAGGTGGTTCTATATATGAAGGAACTGTCATTGTGTGCGTGTAAAGTTATTATGAAGTAATTATTCGGAAAAATAGTGTGGCTATTTTAATATTTTATCATGAAACTATATATATAGGAACCATTCTCTTATTATTAATATCTCATGATATCGAAATACTATAGCAACTATTCACACTGTTCCCAAATACCTGCGGCGGCGGCGTGAAAATAAAAATTTTAACCGCTCATTGCTAAAGCGCGTCAGTGCGCGAGAGCTCAATTTACCAATCAACACGCTTTACGTTTACGATTAAAGGCCGCGCCGCTCGCCGTCGAAATAGTCGATTTCAGAGCGGCAGCAGCAGCAGCAGCAGCACTCGGTACTTCGAGTACCACGAAAGTGTTAAAATATCGACGAGAGTAGGGAAGTGGAAGAGAGAGAGAGAGAGAACTCGCGCAAGCGAACGAGCAAGCGCGCTATCCCGCAGCAATCAGCGAAAGAGCGTAAAAAGCGGCCGGAATCGCGGAAAGAAAACAATAAAAATGAATAATGGATAAAAACTAAGAGCATCGGGGTGCGCCGGTGAGAGAAAGAGCGCGAGAGCCAGTGAGAGGGAGAGAGAGAGAGAGGGAATAAAAGAGGAAACCGGCTATGAAAGGACAGTTAGATACACCACGCGAGCGAGCGAGCGAGCAAGCGAAAAAAGGGAAACCCAGCGGACGAAAAGAGAGAGAGAGATAGAAGGAGAAAGAGAGCAAAAAATGCAAAGAGGGAAGAGGCGTAACAGAGGCCAAGTCCTCCCGCGCGGAAAGATCGCGGTTCTCGATATCGCGCGGCTCTTTTCCCTCCCTCTCTTTTTTTTCATTTTCTCTCTCTCTCTCCCTCTCTCTCTCTCTCTCCTCTGTCCTCCTCGTCGAATTATTTCTCGCGCTTTTTACCGACCTGTCTCTCTCTCTCCTTTATTTCATCCAGTTCCATCACCGTTCTCCCTGTGCTGTACCTCTTGCTCATCTCTATCTCTCTCATTGAAGGTCTTGCGCCGTGTGTTTTTCTCCTCCACGTCGTCATAGCGCGCAGGTACGTGTTTTATCACTGTCGCTTCTTATTAAGCTGCGCTTATTAGCTCGCAAAAGAGAGAGAGAGAGAGAGAGAGAGAGAGAGAGAGAGAGAGAGAGAGAGAGAGATTGTCCTCCTGTACGTTTCCTTTGTTATCTGAGAAAATTGTGCGTCTTTTTAATACGGAAGAATGTCACCCATCGCGTGCTGATGATTCTTCGCAGAATTTCTTACAGCGGGGGAACCCGTTTTATGATAATTTAATGACCAACCCCACAGAAATATCTCATAGATTCCCTCTTTAATAATGTTGTTATAACTCGGTATGACTTTTAGAGGCATTCTTGGAAATATTTTTTTAACAAGTATAAATTTGTTATAAAGTGTTTTGTAATTCTAAATTCATCTGAAAAGCATGACCCACATAACCTTAAAAATAGATACGATAAGGTACACCAACAACGCATTTAATAACACTGAGACATAAAAAAAAAACCTTAATAAAAGCGCTATCTTCGACCGCAAGACCTTCAGACCCGACTTCATCATCCACCCAAACAGGACCTGGCTACCCTTGCAACAATAAAACCCTCAGTATAACCGAGAGAGAGAGGCGCAAAAATCAGCACATTCCCCGCATCAGTCTTCTCCCGTCGCGTTTTTTTTTCTTTTGCTAGGGCAGCCTCTTTTTCTCGATATCTCGCGTACGCGCGTGCAAGCGAGAATGAAAGAGAGAGAAGGAAAGGGAGATAAAATCCGGGGGTGGAGGACGATAAATTCACACAGCGGTGGTGGCGGCGGCCGACGTTACACTTTTCTCTCTCTCTCTCTCTTTCTCTCTACGGCGAGAGAACTTTGACTAATGCGCGTCTACTTACGTCGACGCGCCTTGTGGTTTTTCTGTGGGTTTTGAAGGAAGGGGAGAAAAGATGCGTGAGCGATTGAAATTCGCAACTGAGCGGTGTTTAAAGCTCGCGCGGTGCACACAGGGGATGTAATAATATTCTATATGCGCTTTATATACCAGACGAACAGAAATTTAATTTCATTGAAATTGTTCCTAAAATATGACGTTTTGGTATTATCAATGTAGGTCGTGTGCAACAATTGCTCTGACCTATCCAAGAATATGACAATGTAAAATTATTATCGTTAAGTGCACTTACGTTAAATCAGCAAATAAATTTTCGAAATGCTGTTTGGTACTCACCTGCAACAAAAGAGAGAATAAAATATGATTATTACACGTTATAAATATAATATATATTTTATCATGAAATTATACGAAAATACATTTCCTACCGCTGCAATGATCTAAATTTATGTTCTACGTAAGCTTCACTGTTCATTGACTGCATTACACTTGCAATCTCAATTTTCCCGGCAGCTTTCATATCCCCCCGCCGCGACTATGTACATTTTTCATTACTTCTAATTTGCATTAAATTTCGTTTCCGCGTAGGGTTTTCAGGTCACCGAGAATGAGGTCGTACTTTTAAGTCAATATACCGCTCTAATTGAAAAGGGCTATTTTAGAGGCTATTTTTAGTACGGGTTCAGCTGATAAGGACAAAGCTATTATTCATGGGGTTCGCGAGGTTCATGATCCATCCGTATTACATTTTATATAGTATCGATTCCAAAATTCAGTTTGAACGAATTCTGTTAATCAATAATTTTCTTCTATATCTATTACAGGATTTAGTAACATAAGTACTAATATATTAGTTTTGCCAACGATATTGCAACCAATATTAATATATCACAGATGATCTTGCCAAATTTCCATTACCGTTTAAAATTATGCAGTAACAAATAACAATGATCACTATATCAATAAAAGGAAAGCGCACCAGGCACCTGTCAAACCAGTTATAGTCCAGACATCACTTATTCATCCAAACCGATTCCCTTTCTTCCTATATATCTAACCAATACGCAACTGAATAATCGATAGACCTATCCTAGATCCCTGCCTGCACATCCCTCACTATTTCAACATTAACGACGCTTCAACGTTATATCCCTCTTCGAACAACAACAACAAACCCAGGACGTAGCAAGCTTTTTCTCCGATTTTAATATTTCCCGCACCGCTCGAACTTTTCCCGTCTCTTTCGCTGACAATCTGTAGCGTAGTAGAAAGAGAGATAGAGGAGAAAGACAGAGGTGAATAAAATACGACGGACTACACGTCTTTTACGGTGTGGCGCTCGTAAAACATTTGCGCAATCGCGGGGAGAACTGTATTGTTGATGGGGACGATCGCGCGGGGCCACATGTGCGTCCAAGAGACGACGACTGGACTCGGGAGAGATTGAAGTGTATAGCACCGGTGGTTGTTAGAGACGGGACATAGAGAGAGAAAGAGAAAGAGAGAGTAGGAAAGTTTAGTGCCGAGTTGTTAGGTATGGACGATGAAGCGGAACGGTAGAGTCGCGGAGATTTCGGACTTTGTGTTTTAGAGGTGGATGAGAATATTTTTCGCGGTTCCAGGGGTTGTCTATTGTCAGAACTATTTTTTATTCTTGGATATCTCAAATAAATTATCTATGTTCATGGGTTTATCAAGTGTATCGCTACATACACTAATGCATTAACAAATATTTACATTCGTTTCAATCAAGATCATCTTAACTGTCAACTCAACAAGATCAATATCTTCGTCAAGTCATTTACACTTAAGACCCTCGCATCATCTGAAATATAAATCAATCCCTCTTCCTTACCAGCAACCTTTATCACATCAAATCCCAAGCGACGCTAAATTCGCAACTTGTCGAATCGTCAGCCCATCTGAACATTTTCGCGACGCCAAAAAGATCTTGCCCGAATCGTCCCCATCTCACCGGAATCTGCCGCGACGGACGAAAAAAAAGCGCGTAATAGGCAGTCCGAAGAGAAAAAGATAGGAACAGACCGCGGTATTAAGGAAAGCGCGAACGTAAGGGAGGAACGAGGAATTGAAGAGTGTGGAACACTGGGTGGATATTCGCCTAATACGAGAAACAGCCTGTGAAATGTAGGGGCGACCGTATAACGGCATATAACGAAGACGGCGACGAGGACGCGTAGCGGTAGCGGCGACGATAAATCTTGGCGGCGCCTTAAAACTTAATTCCTGCGGGGCCACACCAGACTTCCTCTTCCTCCTTTGTCTTTTTGTCTCTTCCTCTCCCCTCTCCTTTTCTCTCTTTCCCTCTCTCTCAAGTTTGTCTATCCCGATGATATCGCCTCGACCCCTCCTTCTCTCTCTCGCTCCTTCCTCATTGTCCATTTCTTTGTCCTCTCCTCTTCCCTCTTTTTCCTCTATTTTCGCCGAAAACTCGCCGCCTTGTCTGTTCTTCTTTTTTCATTTTCTCGATCTCCCGACCGTCGTCTTGGCAGTTCTCTCTCTCACTTTCTCTCTTACTCTTGCCTCCGTAGTTCTTTATCCTGCGTGTTTGTTATCCTGCTCTATCTCGCGTACAAGAGTGGTGTTCTTGTGTTGAAGCTCAGCTTCCAAGCGCGCGCGTGTCTATTACAGTTATCTCGCCACTTTTGCGCCTGATTCTTTTAGTCATAACTGCGCGACGTGGAAGTCAAGTCGCGAGATGCTAATGCCAGAAAGTTGGAAATTGTGTGAGTACGGTTGACAATTTTAAATTGAAGATTCTTAAATATGATGAAACAGATTGTTTGAGCAGTGGTTTCAGTGCGGTAAAAGGATCTGATTAATCACGTTCCGAAAACTAATTGGAAACAACCAATGGTCTTTGTTTTACAAGTTAATTTGATAAGAGAAGAACGTAATGCTTTACTATCTGTAAATTATTGTCTGTCTCAATAGCTAATCACTAATGAATGTTAGTACACTCATCACGTCATCACATCATCAACAATTGCTTACGAAACACATTGTTTGACAAAGCTAATATTTGATAATCTAAGAACCTTTATCTTTAGGAGACATAACGCAACTACAAATTCATATACAACAGCCATTCACAGATCCACCACTTACCATCATCATCAATTCACCTATCTACATGTCTACCCACGCTTACTTTTCCACGCCAGGCCTCTTCACGCGGACGTTAACCGACCCACGATTCTCTATCCTTCTCCCTCAAGACATTCTCTCTCTCTCGCGTCTATCTCCACGAGACACGCGCCAGCTCGCGGTATTAGAATAATTTCATAAGCGACAGAGTGAGAGAAGGAGAGAGAGAGAGCTGAGCTGAGCGACAGCCGTTCTCGCTGTCGGGCTCGAGAGAATGAGCCAGGAAGAGGAAGAGCTCAGACTCGCGACTTTGGAAACTATTGCTGTCCTTATAATGAGCTGCTCTCTCTCTCTCTCTCTCTCGTTCGTGGTGTTATGCAAAGGGGTGCAATGCAAGGATGTGTACTGGATATGTGGATGGAAGAGAGATGATATCGTTCACTGTGGTATACGCTTATAGCGTTAGTTATTTGTACATGGTTGTTGAATTAATTGTATAGTTCAGTATTAATTAGTGTAAACCAAAATCTAAAGGTTTTTGGTTTGTGTTATCAAGAGGTCATCGATATTATAGTTTTAACCTCAACAAAACATTATTTATTTTTAGATCTAATTATCATCTAGGAACAAAAGCTTTGCTACGTTCCACTTTTACACGTACGACAAACAAACAACACAAACATTGCAAAGATTTGAGAATAAAAGGAAAAGGGACCCACCACGCGCCGTGACTTCTAAAATATTCAACAACAAACCTACCGTGCACTCGTCGAAGTTTCCCGAAAGCTACTTTGGTCAGCGAAGAGCGTAGCTGTAGTATATGGCTCAATAGTCGCGGTCGCGCGCGCGCGCATTTGTTCCGCAAAGTCCTCGCGTTATTTATGAATAATATAAGGCCGGTCGCTTTGTTCGTGACCGAACTTTTAGCCTAGTCGGCGCTTTTTCCAACGACAGTATATCGGAGGCTCGCTCGGTCACACCGCAAGTGAATCTTTCTCTGTACCTCGCTTTCTCTTTTTCCTTCCTCTCTATGGATTATTTCGTGCACGGGCAATATTTAAAGTTCGAGGGTAAGTATAAGGAGAGAGAGAGAGAGAGAGAGAGAGAGAGAGAGAGAGAGAGAACGAAAAAGAGAAAGTTATTTCTACGAGTGATTTGAATTCATAGCGGTCGAAGAGCTTTTCAGACTGCGAGTGAGTAAAAAGTTATATTGGCTGTTGATGAAAAATTGGGGTCTGTTTTGTTGGGTAGTATAAATTGTTTCAGTAGCTCGAATGGTGTATTAAAGAATTTTAACATGTGTAGAGAGATTTTTTATGATAATATTTATACGAAACTGTGAGATATAAAAAGAAACAAATCGATACGGTACTTTTCTTTTCCACAAATCATTAACAATTTTCCTCTTTCGTCGCGAGAAAATTGGCGAAAAATGCTCTCTCTCTCTCTCCTTCAGACTTACAGCTCGTATATTTTCTCAGGCAAAGATTGCCGGCGGCGGTAGCAGCGCCTCAAGTGCAGCCGAATAGGAATGTATATATATCTATATATACGGTCGAGAGAGGAAGAGGGTAGCCGATGGTATTATTTCCAATTTTCCCCGTGTGTGGCGAATTCAGCCGAAAAGCGCTCGTCGCTTTTTCCCCCCTTCGTAATCCGGCCATACGTATTCGCTCGCGGCGACCCAGCGACAAGAAAAAAAAAGGAAGAAAAAGAAAATTTTCTACGCGACACTTGATTAGAGCGCCATCTTTCCTTCTTCTGCTTCGTCGTCGTGTTTCTTTATTGTGGCTGAGGGTGAGAGAAGGAGAGAGAGAAGAGGTAGAAGCGCAGGAAATATACGTAGATAATATTGATCTAGTGGTGAGAGTTTAGTTTGTTAAACATTAATTAAATAGAACGGCTGGTGTATACCGTTACGTTCATACTTGTTGTCTCATTTTATAAATATTAATAATAGTGTAAAGCAACAACGCTAATGTAATGTTTATCATTTTTTTTTAGTAGAATAAAATAAATTCAAATAAATAGTGATATATGAACTATATCACCCTCGTGACTACATGTACTCTCACACAATTAATATGATTTTTCATTATATACAGAATTACGAAGATACTTGCAAACTACCTCGGCAGCGAATCACAGTAAAAAAAGAACTTCGCGAAACGAAGCCATTAAAGTGTAATCCATCTTCACTTCCCGCCTTAATTGATTTTAATTCTCATAAATATCAAAAGCACCGGGCAACTATACGCGTTTGTTTTTTGTCTACTTAAGAGATAAGAAAATAAATAAACGTGTGTGCGAGTGCGTAACTTCCTTTGCCAATTAAACTTCACCAACTTCACGTCTCGTTGACGCGAAGCACGAGGCTCGAGAACCATATATTTCTCTTCTTCTATCTTTCTCTCTCTCTACTTCTCTTCTACGGTAGTTTCCCAGTACCGCTGCGTGCCGAAAGAAAGCGAGCGAACGAAGGCTTTTGTCGGCCGCAAAGGGAATCCCGTGGCTTCCGGCATGAGCGAGCGGCTCGCTTTCCTGAATTGGCTCGACCGGCGCCGTGTGAGAGGCGACGATGCCGAAAGAGAGAGGACACATACAGAGAAGAATGAAAGAGACGGAGATGTGCAAAAATTGGAGGCAAGTGAGAGAGAAAAAAGTATTGGCATTGAAAGTGTGTGTGGTTCGAAGGATTGTGTGAATAAGTTTTTTGTATATAGTAATGCTGGTATAAGGTTAACGTGAAATGAAGTTGTATTTTTTATGTAACGACTCTTCGTTTTGAAATTCTCAATACTAATAAGACCGTTGCCGCGCACAATGCAGTGAGTAACGATCCACAACTAATGAATTTTATAGATGTAAAATGCTATACTTCTTTTTACAACATCATTAGTAGACTTTTTAAAACATACTATAAAACATGTACATGTATACAACAGAATACATATCAGCAGTTAAAAATCTTGTTTTCTACAATATACAGAAATTCCTAATTAGCGATATATCAAGTTTTTTAAAATTATTTATCTAAAAGATACATTCACTGTGTGCCTTAATCATAATTAAAAAAAGAATAACTAAAAAAAAAAATATTTTCAACGTCTGCACTGCAATCCAAAAGCTACACGAAAAAACACACACACACACACAGAGCCCTTGTCTGAAACCCATCACTCTTTAGTTACCCGTGTCGCCCGACATCATCTCTCCCCTCGCGCGGGCCGCGACTTGTCGTCGCGTCGCCCACTCGAAACCGTCGTCGTCGACGACGCCCCTCAAAGACCAGCGATTTAATCGCGCGCGAGCGCTCGTCACCTGCTCACGCGCGCGCGCCCTGCACACACTTGTGCCGAGCACTGCGAAATGTAAATTGCCGGTTTCGCAATGAACTCTCTCTCTCTCTCTCTCTCTCTCTTTCTCTCCATTCCTTCTTCTTCTTCTTTTTGGAAATTAGCATTTTTCCCTGACGCCTGCATTGCAGTTGCGTCGTTGCGACTTGGCAGTTCTATATTTACGATAAATCATTGGCAAGAGAGAGAGAGACTGTGTAGTAAAGTGAGAGAAAAAGATGGCAGATTGCGGTATAACGGGTGGAGGATGAAAATATAGCGGGAGAAACTTGAAACGGCATATAGGGGCGGATAAAAGCTAGAGAGAGAGGCGAAGAAAGTAAGAAAAAAAAAGAGTGTGTTAAAATAAAAGGAATGGGTTTATACGTCTATGTGTGGCTTCGATGTCGCCGCAAATTTTCTTACCGAAAATTTCTGCCGTTTCAGTGTCAAGTGATTTTTTGTGCGAGTACCGTTGCGTAAACGGTTCGAGTTCGAATATGGTGTTGTTCGTAGTTTAATTATAAACCAAGATGAATATAGTTAAGTTTTTGAATTAATGCAAATCGAATGCGACACGTCGCGAATATTTTATTTAGATTAAAAAGGTTCCTCGCACTAACGAGAGACTCATCTCTCGTCGCCCCGCGAACAATCAGTCGCCCAAATTCCACCCGCAACGATCCCAATTACTCAGTAACGGCCTCTCTGCTCCCATCTCATCACCGGATTTTCTATTTATTTCTCAAAATCCACCTCAATTCCTACGAATTCACGAATTTACATATATACGTATAGGTAGCCTGAACTTTTTCTAATCCATTGTTCTTATCAACGTACGTGCCGTTCAATTAGACGAAGAAACAAAAACCCCTGGGCGCACGAGGAGTCCGTCACGCCAGGGTAAGCGGCGTCGATAAGGACGACGACGACGACTCTGGCGAACCTCGTTAGCGACTTAATTAAAGCCGGGAAGAGATATGCCGGCGAAGTTGAAGTCGGATTCTTGGATGATGTCGGGATAGGGTTGGGGAGGGAGAGATGAAGACTGTAGTTGCACTGTAAGTCTGTCATGATTGCTAAATTTCTTTTTTTTTTGGTTATTTTTGTTGTAGTAATATTGACGGTTGTTAAATACTAAATAAGGAAAAAAAATGTATGTTCAAATTTATGAAGAATTTCACGTGAATTTATTAAAAATACTCTAAAAGTGTGTATAGCGGCTATCCGAGATTTAATTTTAAGTTTCATAAATTCCAGCAATAATTGATATTAAAGTTCCTACGAGCGAAATTAAAAATTCCAGCCAAAAAATCCAATAGTACCGACAAAAGATTTCCAAGAACACTTAATAAATTACAACACAAACATCCAGTTCTTTTTCTAATTATGATCCAGACAAAACTCTCGAAGTACCACGCGACAAAATAGAATTTTTACAAATATTAACATACGCGTCCATACGACACATCACTTTTACGCTTATTTGATTTTTTTTTTGCTTGTAATTTTGCGAAATAATGAAATGTTGGTGGGAGGTGAGCAAGTTCACATTTTAATTTAAAAGTTTATAGAATCTCGCGTAATTTTCTTTTCCCTCCGTGTTCTCTCTCACTCCCTTGTCTCTGCGTGCTGTCGCGATGATTTTTCTGCCCCTCGGCGGCGGCGGCACAATTAGTTTTCGCAGAATGGCACTTTCTTTCCGCGTCTCTCTTTCCCTTTGCGCGTACCTGCGCTTGGCGCGATGAAAGTTCGCTTGTAATAAAATTTTCGGTTTGTCCGATTCTTTTATAGTCGCGCGCAGACCAGCGTGTCTTCATTTATTAATAGACAAATCTTCTGAGCTTGGTTAGTGGAATTGAATCTTTCGAAAGTCAAAGGGTAACTTCCAATACGACAAAAAGGATTTTGACATCTCGAACGTTAAAAAGCCTAGTGTACTATATTTTTCTATTCGTTCCCTGTTAGAAATTCGTCTATTACGAAATGGCCAGAATCTTAACAAATGGGTAGGAAAAATGGCCAGTTGATCGTCAGCGATGAAACGCTTTTTCTCCCATTATATGCCAATTTCATAGATTGGCACTAAAATGACATAACCGTAAAATTTTCTTTTTAATTTTTTCTTACAAATTCGACATTAAATTGAATGATATATAACTTTAACTGATAGCTTCCTACAATATAAATAATATATGAAGGCCAGAAAAACATTTACGATAGCCCTTTTAGAGATATTTCGAAAACTTTCTTTTTTGTCATTATTTTCTGTCTCTCTCGCTCTTCTCCAATACAACTAGACTTTTACTACCCATTTTCTAACTAAAAAACTGTCCAACTTTAAAACCTCTTAAATAGATAAGAACTAGCTTGTGCCAATCTACGATAAACTCATTCTATTTTTCAATCCAGAAAATGGTCAAATAATAGGAGAAAAAGCGTTTCATCGCGAGCAGGAATTTGGGACAAAGAAATATCTATTTTATAGCCATCGGCAGAATAAATACCCAGTTATTAGCTATAAAATGTTTTGGATTTCCATCAGGGTTGTTCTGATGTGAATGAAGTCCTCTGGTTATTAACTTATCTTATTTTTGATGATAAAAATACCATTTTTATCAAAAACCTTTCTTTCATACATTCATCTCCTTACCAAATGAATTAAGCTAATGATTTGAGAACGTTTATTTTAGGATAAAAGTACAGCTGACCTAATCTTCTTCTAGTATTGCAATTCCTTCCACAAGCTGCACTGTGAGTGAATAAAGAAAAATGATCGAAAAAACACGTTTCTCTTCTGTGTATGTCTACGCGTCAACTATTGTAAAACTAATCTTATTAGCAAAGTCATTTCCCTTAATAGATACTTCAATTTTGTAAACTATACTTACTCCACAAAAGAATAAGAAATTTCATCACTGCGATACCCAAACTGCCGATTCATTTCCAACCACCAAATAATCCTTACCCAAATCAACCCCACGTAATCGCGCACGACGCTGCCCTCATAGCAAAAATACACATCGCATCATCCATCCATCCTCTCTCTCTCTCTTTCTCCTTGTCTCTCAAGACAGAGACCTCTTCGCCTCTCATAACACCCAAGTCCTCAGCCCCCTGCTGGTAAAGTTCGTCGAGGATATACACCCCCGAGGGCATAAACCTCGAATTACCTCGAGTTCGCGCGGATGCGCGCCGTGTAACCTGGCTCTCGCTCACTCGCTCGCGCGAAATTATTTTATACTGCCGGCGAAGTTTTCCCGGCCGCCCGCTCGCTTTATCATACCAAGTTTCTTCCCAAGGAGAGAGAGAGAGAGAGAGAGAAAGTATAACGTTGCGCGCGCGCGCGTGCGTGCACGGCTTGCAAGGCAGTAAGTCAAAGTTCTTCGAGTCGCGAGCGACGTGCGTGCAAGCGGCTGGGCCGTCCAAAGGTGCGTGGCGGTATCGAATTTCAGACTGTGCAGGGGAGTGAGAATTTTTCGCGGAAGAGGTGCGCACGTGTGTGGATATATAGTGAGGTTGATGTGGATGGAAGAGAGAGGAGATGGTTAGGTTAAAGTTGAGGGGATAACGATTTTGTTGCGAAATAGAAGTTGGGGTTGGTTTGAGAGTTTTTTTTCCTTATTATAATTTGTCACGATGCAAGAACGTTAAAAGGTAAAGAATTTATGCTATACAATCATGTATTTATAACTACGAAATCTCACATAATTCCAATGACGACTTTGGACTATATATTTACGATTTCGAACAGTTCGCCACAGTATACACTAATCCACTAGCCTTCCACGCAAAACTACTCGTTCCCACACTACTACCAACTCCGCAACTTCTCCCTCCCAACCCTGCACACTGATCTCCCGCTTAATGACTCTATAATCCTCGCCGCCATCACCATTGCCACTTCCTACGCGATAAAGGGATATCTCTCTCTCACTCTCTCTTTCGCTTCCTCTCTGCCCCTTATACGAAAAGGGACCACCACACGGTGGGCCGAATTGATTTAGTTTCCGAACAATTCAATTGTAATTTCCAGGCGCAGCTATATATATATATATATATATATATATATATATATATACGCGCGCACGCACTTTTCAACGAATCGCTAGCATTCCTTCCTACGTCCGCCCGATTGCGCTGCGATCGCCGTGTGTTGCGCGCTACACGCTGTATGGACGCGAGGAATAGAGAGAGAGAGAGAAACGGATCAGAGGAATGGGAGAAATGCGTCCGACGGGATGCCTATTGCCGCTACCGAGGCGAAATCCGAGGTATTTCCACGAGAGGTCTTCTTTTTTTTTGTCAGTAGAAGAGGATGAGAGTGTCGTTCGGTTTGAGCTATTGTTTGGAGGTGGATGTGAAGGTGACAAAAGGGCGCGATGCGCGTTGATGTGGAGAAAATTCGCGTAAGTTCTTTTGGCTTTTAAGTTGAGCAGAGATGGATAAGTAGGTTTTGGGAAAAAGCTCAGTGCACCGCAAATTTATACTAAACAATAGTAGTAAAAGTGATATATAGGAATAAAAACTCTTGATGAATTCTTTAATTTATCGGTTAGCTTGTGTCAATAATTTCTCATTATTACTTTCTATTATTCCATCTGCTTATACACACTTATATATCCATCAACTCACTCACCGCTTTCACGTAGAAAACTGGCACTTTCAATACTTTCATTCCATTTCCTCTCCCGTTAGAAAATTTCTTCCTAAAACACCCACCGCCACTTCTGACGACAAAGGGGCAATAAGACTTCGGCGAACCCTCCCGAATAACACTCAGCACACGGCTCTCTTACTCTCTCTCTCTCTCTCTCTCTCGAACCGATTGAACCGTTTTCCAGTGTAACCAGGCAAGCGCTTACGATCGATGCTGCTGCAAATGCTTCATTATCGTTCCTCTCATTCCCTATCCTACTCGGGCTGGTTCCAGCGTTTCAATTTCACCGGAGTGCTGGACAAAGAAGACGGCCGAAACGCAATTAAAGAAGCTGCTAGGGCACGCTAGCATATATGCCGATCGTGAGTGTGTCGTAATCGCGCGTGAGGAGAAGCAGCGAGTACCTCTAGGTTTCGAATGTGCGGAGCGCGCTAATCTCTCTAGCTTTCTCTCTCTCTCTCTCTCTCTGGCTCTTCGGCTTGATTATTTTCGCCTGGGGGGGAGGGAAGAGAAGTGGATAGAGGAATTTTCGAGGGATTTGTGCGGGGATTTTGTTAATGTCGATGTGCGCGCGTGTGGATTTTATGGTCCGGAGCGAAGGAATAGCCTGCAATTGAATAAATTGCAGGCGTTTCAATAAATTTTCCGATTGTCGAGTGTAACATTGGAATTGTTTTCGGCTCGAAGTTGTTGTTGTTGTTGTTGTATATACGATATGGAGGGGGGAAATGTATTTACGTAGATAGATGGAAAATCTCTGTGAAATGGGATAATAAAACGTGTTATAGACAGAAACGAAAGGTGAAAATCTTCGAGAGTTACAATAAAAATATATTCCTTTCAAAAGGCTTTCGAATTTCATAAAAATTCAACAAAGCGAAAGATATTCTATTCTAGTGCGGGATCGAGCATCGGAATCCGATATGTGAACTTATACTTCAGCTGTATGATCGGTGGCCATAGAATTCAACTTCACGGAAAGGGGGATCCTTTAACTTCGAACGCATAAAGTTACAATACCATAACTTCAATATGTGTATTTCGAATTTGCAATATTCCGTTGGTTTTCGCGTTACACGTAAAAGTTCTTTACCACGATTCCCTGCAGGTATCCAGGTCAAAACGGATTTCCGAAGTACAAAGTTACATATAGAAGTAACGATGAAGTGGGATTTCTTCGGTACAAGAAAGAATTAACGACTGCAAGGTTCAAGCAGTACTAAAACATGTACTGCCAAGTAAATTTGAAAACTTTTAATTGACTACGAAACATTATACAGAACATAAAAAGTATATGGCTTTTGATGTAAAGAGATATTGCGCTTTTAATTCAGATGATAACAGAGCTGATGCAAATTTCCGTACTGAGAATTGAAAAATAAGTAGAAAATCGTTTGGAAAACAATAAATTTTTTAATGTAAAGAATTAAAAACAAGCAAAAAAAAATCATATTGGTGAATATTTGGTTTAAGAGCTTCGAAATTACGCTACTGATATATGAACTACACAAGTTGAATCTCTAAAAATTCATCATAGCCTTTACATTCATTCGAAAGCATCATCTTATCATTAATAAAAACCATTTTCCACTTATAATTTACTCAACTAACCCAAAGATTTACCGTACCACTTCACCACGCCCAAAACCACACCACGAATCTTCCGGAAAGCCCCTGGGCTACCATCCTTCACCCTCTTCATGTATACGCATACGTACACACACACACATACACGAAGTGACGTCAAGTCACGTCCACGCGCAGTGACGAACTTACCGCGCGTGAAAAGGGCCGAGAGAGAGAGAGAGAGACGCTTGTTTCTCGATTACGCGCTCTAATTCGTATTCGATCCGGCTCGAAGCAGCGAATTTCCCGCGGGACGCCTAGAAGCGAGGGTAAGAGAGAGAGGGAGTCGATGATTTCTTTTTTGGAAATGAGGACTTGAGTAAGACAGAGTGAAAGAGAGAGAGAGAAAGTAATGCGATTAGTCGGAGGGTGAAGTAAAGTGTGTTGAGGTAGGGGTGCTTAATTCTTGTTGCGTATGTGGGACAACGTGGACTGATGTTGTTGTTGAGTGCTAGTAGATGAGTTCGTGATGAAGTTTTTTTTTCATGTATTAAATAAATATTAGAGTCAGTTTGATGAATATATATATCGCATTGATCAGTTCTAATAATCTCTCTAGTAGGATTAACAGTATTATATCAAATAATATTCTAAATCAATTTCGAGATCTAATTAATTAAATACTATCATTATTAAATTTTCACATATTCATGACTACCCAGAACACATCGCACTTAATTGTGTCATAATTTTACCATTTTTCAACCGCAAAAATATTTAAACGGTCGCACTAAACTTCAACATCGCGATATACCCTAACACAAAAGAAGCATCAACTAACTCCCTCTTCTTCCATTTTTCCCACCCCTAAAAAAAAGTAAAAAACCAATTCCCAAGCCAAATGTTTCGACCACCTCCTCCATCGTTCTCTGTATTATAATTGCAACGAACCTGAAGTTCGCGTGACGCTCGGCTATGCGTTTCGCGTTATTATTTAGCGTTACACCGCAGAAGTGCACTTTGAATCACCACCATTCTCCTGTTTTATTTTTTTCCTACCCTCTGTATATATAGCAAAAGGTACAACACCACATACTGACTTACGAAGGTCGATCGCCGAAGGGCGATTTCACTAGCGCACGCGCGAAATGGTAATCGGCCCGAGTGGCGCGCGCGCGTGTAAAAAGTAAACGGTTTCGAGAATGGCTTTTGCCGTCACTTTTTTTTTCTCTCTCTCTCTTTCTCTACTTTCGCATGTTCCTCGAGAGGTATTGCGTGGCGTTGGGCAAGTCGAGTGGTTCCGTGATTATCGAGGTTATTGGTTGGGCTTTCGTATATATGTTGGCGTTTTAGTGGCAATTCACATTATGTGGTTAAGAATTAGGAGAATGGAGGTATGATGATTTTTAAATTGTTATCGGGTATAACTTGAATGTTTTATGGGTAATTAAGTGGCACGCTTGGTTCTGTACTTGTCAATTTTAGAAAGCGTAAACTTTTTGAACTATTTCTATTATTGTAATGTAATGGTATAGTAAAAAATTATATCAATATGTGAGTTGATCAGTTTAAACAAGGTTATCCTAAACCAATAACTAATTCTCTGGTTATTGTATTTATAACGCTGTTTATTATCGCGCAACAATATGAAGTCCTCAATTCCCAGCAACCATAATAACCGCGGCGGAACTAAGCCGAAAAACCAACGCACTCCCACGGGGCGTGAAACGACAATCTACACGCATATACATATATACCCACACACTGGCCACCGGCGCGCTTGGAGCCGAAACTTTTTAACACGCACTGTTTGCTCACCCGATACATATATATACACACGCGCGCGCGTGCGCGCGTAGTACACAACGCCGCCCATAAATAATTTTCCCCATTGTCTTTATAAAACTTTCTTTACGAGGTTGTACGTGAGCGCAGCTTTGTTTGCCTTCCTCTCTCTCTCTCTCTCCCTACCCTTTGTTTACCCGCTCGCTCGCTCTGTTCGCGGATGGTCACGCAAAGATTCGCACGGCACTTTTGTGCGTCGCGCACGCGATCCGCCATTTTTGCGGAATGAATAATGAGATCTGATACACACGCTGGCACGTAATCCATGCTAAAGCTTCGCCGCTTTTTTTTTTTGTATATATAACAAAACGAACATGTGTGTGTGTGTATGTATGTATGTGTACGTGCGCGTGCACATGAAAATGAGAGGGAAAAAATTGATACGCGCGTAATGCATCAAGTGTCACGCCTCTTGATGTAGACGATGATGAGGTAGAGGAGAAAGAAAACAAAAAGGTTCGAAGACGATAATTTAAAGGGTGAGCGAAGAAAAGCGAATTCCTTTTAATCAGCTGATTACGCAATAATACGTCGGGAATTCTTCGTTGCGTAAAATTTTTTTACGGGCGTTGAAATGTGAATGATTTAAAGATGAATGAATGGACTGATATTTATACTAGTAGTAATGGATGATTCGCTTTCGTATGCCAAATATAAAGATTATCTTGAATAATTGGATAATTACAATTTTTAGAACTACAATACTTCACAATATTTTAGTAAAATTGAACACCACCAACTTTTTCTTAATAAATATCAAGTTAATCGAATAAAATGAATTAGCTCTACGATAACCCCTTTTTATTATCTCTCCGAAATCATGAAAAACAAGGAAAATACAAACCCTAACAACCTACGATCAACCAAGCCCTGAGATGGCAAATCCCCATCGCCGCGCCAGACTCTGGAATTCTGAATTTTCACCTCGCAAGGTAACGGCGCGTCTCGCAGATTGGCATCTCGCTCGATTGAGTCCCGATCGGTTCTCCGCCTCCCCCGTCTATATATACTCTGTCGTACAGCACACCGGAACGGTGTAATACGAACGCGCGATCGATAAGTTTTACGCGAGCGAGCGAGCGCAGAAGAGATTGATCGAGGCGCAAGGGGACGACGACGACGACGATCATTGGCAGAGATAAGCGAGCGCTCGCGCATTAAAAATGAGCGATGAGTGGGTGAGTATGGAATTAAGGTAAATATGGAAGATGGATCTTTATACGCGGGGGTGAATGCGCTTTCAGGAGAGGGGATGAAGGAAATTAGAGTAGCTAAAGTTGTGCGGTTGAAGTAGTGAACGATCGTTTTGTTTAATCGGTATATATGAATCTTGGTGAATTAGGAATGTTTAAGATTATATATTTTTAGGGAAAAAGGGCTTTAAAATTTTCTTTCCAAATTAATGCTTTACTCGGACATATAAATATCACGACCCATTATCACCAAAAACCAATTAACCAACGTCTATACTCACATGCAGAACTCACCCCACTAAGAATTTTCATATACACACACCCGTTGCTGCTGCCGGAAGAAAAGCTGCCGCTTCGACATACTACGAAACACGCTCCTGTAAATATACACACACATACTCACACGTGAAAGACGCTGAGATAGTGCACGGGAAAATGAGACCGAGCGAGCGAGATCATAAGCCCAAAAGCGAGAGCGCAAACTTCGCTCGAGCGCTCCACGTTATATCCGCGCAGCGTGACGATAAGAATCCCCCCTGCCTCCTTCCTGCCACCCTAAGAGAGTGAGAGAACTCGATGCGGAGTTGCCGCCCCGAACTTTGCTTGCCGATCTCTCTCTCTCTCTCCAGGACTTTACGAAAATGGCTGTGCGCAGAGCTAGGCTCTCCGACGTCTCGCTCTTTTCCCTTTCTCTGCCATCGTTATTTATCATCGTTCCTTCGTCCTCTCATTAGCCGACGTAATTTTTTCTCTCCTCATTTTTACAACACACACGCACATAAAGACGCGTGAGTCTGAATCTACGTGTGCTACACATTCTATCCCTCGCGTGCTGTAGTAGAAGTGGAAGGGGGAGAAAGCGAACAGGGATGCTGACTCAGCCGGAAGAAAGTCGAAGAACAAACTCTCGCCTGGAGAGTCTCGCGCATTTCGCCACGTAAGACACTAACTTTATTAGCGCCGACGTGCGGACTCGTGCAGGAAGCGGGCGGTGCGGGTTGCTCGCTCGCTCGCTCGCTCGTTCTACGTGGCTACGGGATTATATAGTGTTTTGAGGGAAGGGGAGAGGGGGTAGTAAGGGGCAAAAGGGGGAAACTTCATTAAACGGCCCGGAGGCAGTGTATTTCGGGAGTCGTGATTTTTTTCGTGATTCTCGAGGGGTAGTGTGGGGTCAATGGTCGATTCGCAGGTTGACACGTAGTTGCTATTAAGGTTTCGGAAATTTGCAAGATCTAAACTATCATATCTTCGCAGAAGATTTGCTCCTCATGACAATCTATTAGTTTGTAGCATATTATTTTATTATCTGCTAATTATCATCTTCATCTTGTAATTGCTTATAATTGTAACTTGACCTATAAATCAATTTTTTAACTAACCAAATGACAATTATATATCCCTTAAATCTCTATTACAAGATTGACTCGTCATCAAAGTCAATATATACATATCTATATAACAGTATAAAAGTACTCACCGGACTCCGAGACAGAGGGACTGCCCGCAGACCTATCGGAGTTCCTGGAGCTGCCGGTCGAGCTAGTCGAGGAGGCCGTGCCGACGGAGCACTCCGAGACGCTTCTTCGCTTGGACAGCATCGCCGCGGCTGCCGCTGTGCCGCAGGACGTCGGCGCGCTCGAGCTCAGACCGTGAAGGCCATTAAGCGCATGGTGATGATGGTGATTGTGATTGCTGTGATGGCTGCCACTACTGCCATTGTGATGGTGGTGGTGGCTGTTGTGGTGATGATTATGATGATGATTGTTGTGGTGCTGCTGCATCGATCCCACCGGCTGACCGGTCAGCTGCTCGAGCCTACGCCTCAGGAATCTCTGCTCCCGGAACAGCTGCTCCTTGTGCACCGCGTGCTTCCTGTCTCGCTCCTCGAGACTCTGTACAGACAAAAAAAAAAGAAGAAAATTGGGTGGTTAGATTTCAGTGGATTTAGTGGTTTTGTATGGTTTATCAATAAAAATGATGAGGAACCTTAATATAACTTTATTTCTCTACAAAAGATGTTTAAGTTTGTAAAAGTAAAGAATGAAACAAGGATTAAAGGGAAGTTTTAACAAGAGTAACGTATAACTTGGATAAACAACATATCTCTTACAAAACCTTATCCAGTCACGAACAACATATAATCAACGACATTCCCATCAACGACGCAACTCGACCCAGTTACCCAAAGCACTATACACCAATGTGCACGCAACATCTCGAGCATCGTATACCACCGCAAAAAAAGCAGTCGAGTCTCTTTTGAAAAATCTCATCGAGCAAACCTTCTCTCTTTCTCTCCATTTCTCTCCCTCTCCTATTCTCGAGTGACAATCGAACGCGAACGATCCGGAGAAATAATGGGCCACTCGGGTCTCGGTCGACGAGGCGCATCTTTCTCTCTCTCTCTCTCCCTCTCTCTATTGCCAAGAGACAAAGAATCGTAGGATCGTGCGGTACTGGAGGGAATTCAAGTCGAGCGTCTTCTTCTCGAGAAAAGACGTGTACTGCCTTTACTCGCTGGTGTATCAAGACAATTTTCATAATTGCCGCATGGAGTGCATTGTGTGAGATCGAGTTTGTGAGTGTCTTGCAAGGGAAGCTATGGATAGAGAAGAGAGTGGTTTATCAGTTCCGGTCAAGGAATGGTTTTCAGACAAAGGGTATGATCATTTTGGTTCAGGAGCATCGTCTATTTATGCTCGAAAACCGGTTCACTCGACCGCTGAAGATGTGGAATGTTGTTTGAGTGGTTAGGAGTATAATGCAGGCTCTGATTGAAGTTTATTGTACATTTCTGATTTTGTCTTTTTTTGATAATTGATAGGAAACTGAGGTGATCTAAAGTTAGTTGAGATATTTACATAAACAATATGGTAGCAAAATGAAATCAAAGAATGAAAACCCCAAAAAAATTGCTATTCAATTGCTAGAAAGCTATTTCAGCTAGTTTTACAAAACGTTCAGTGGGCTTCGAAAGAGAAAATGACTTCCAGATCGATAAATTCTTCAGAGAAAAAGTTTTTTAAAAGTTGTAAAACCTACAACAGTGAAAACGCGTAGCTCTCCATTCTCGACAAATCCAATACCGAAACGACCAGGAAAAAAAATAGATCTGAATCTCAAATTTGGTACAACGGATTTAACTTCGTCCTTCGTACTACATGCCGCACCTACAAAAAAAAATGGTCGAACAAGACCGCAGCAGCGTATAGTGGAACATTTCGTAGTTCGGTCGCGTTCTCGAAAATTTCGCATCTCCGATTTCCAGTTCTCTCCACCGCGTTTTCGCTTTTTTTTTGCACCCGCATACGCCCGCACGTCCGACAAAGTCTGTCGCATACTCAAAATTTCTCTCTCTCTCGCTCTCTCTCGATAACAGAATAATAGTAAAGCAAAAAAAAATCGGGAACTTCGACAAAAATATAAATATACGCGAAAGTCAATTCTAGATTCTGTATTCAATTATTCCAAACAGATCAGCAACAGACAATGTATCTATACGCGTACGCGTGAATATAGAAACCATGTTCTTCTCAGCAGTGAAATATCGGGCACGTGTACAGCAGCAGCAGCAACGAGGATTTCGTTCCGACTGATTAAACTTTTTATGCAGAAGCGCAAGCGCGTATAAAAGTCGGCGAGGTTCCCGTATAGCGAGTGCACGTTTTTACGCAGAGAAACGTCTTAAAGTGAAACGATACGTACACGGCGTAAAGGAAACCAGTAAAATTCAAGTTCGAAGAGTGGTGAGATTGTAGGATGTGTTTGTTTATGCAACGCGAAGGTCGATGGATTTTTCGAAGTCTCGGAATGCAGTTGACTCTATTTTCTAGGAGTTTGATTTATGGAAATTTGGTGATGACTGCGGTTTCATTTGGATTGAACCAGCTAGATAACATGTACAAAATTTTTGTTAAGAGAAGGATAATAAGAGGAACTTTAAAATCCTACATTTCGAAATGAAATTAAAGAGTTCACAAAAACATAATAATAATCAAACAAGATATTTCAAAAAAATTTCGAAACACAAACAACGCTCTCGTTCCGAAAATTCAAAACACCAAAAAACCAACACACCCTGATAGCTTCACCAAGCAGACATCCTTTCCAACCAATTTAAAAATTTCAGGACACCCGTCAGACACAAAAACCCACTATGCATTCCTTACCTCGTCCCCCCGGCAGCCTCGCGACGTCTTAAAACCAAACGGCGCGTATGTGCATCTGGCGGTCTGCTGCACTTTTTCGCGCTCGACTCACACTCCGATCGAACGTATATATATACACGTATACATACATATAGACACACATATGTGTCTGTACATCCGTGTATATATATATGTACGAGAGTATACGTACACGTGCGGCGGCAGCTCGGGTCGTTTGAACTTTACGAAGCAAACGGAATTACGTCCGCTCGGAAAATTACGCGCCCCGCGTTATGTACACACGGGGACATGGTATAGGGTGAGAGTGTTTGGCTCCGTGTGTATATATATATATATATATATATATACGTATACGTGTGTGTGCGGTGTTGTAAGGACGCGTGTCGAGAGACCGCAGAGGCGCGAGGGACATACACACGTGGATAGGTGTGTGGGTGATAGTGAGTGCCAGGAGGCAGTTTTTGCGAGGATGGCTGGTGAAATTTTTCCAGGAATAGAGTGGCCTGTATAATGTATGTCGATTATTGAGAGGAACAAAAAGTAGTGTGGGTTTTTTTTTTAATTTTGTTTTACAGGATTAAAAATAGTTAAAATGGAGTGAAATTGACTCTTGATGATATAAAACATCACTTTATTCTTGATTGCCTTATTATGTACTTTATTAGCCTTTTAAATCTGATACAAACGCTATCATTTTAATACGTCATACTTACATATAAAAATTATTAATATTGTTACATTTTGATAACTTTATCAATTAAAAAGTCATTTAATTTCCTTAAGAGCTTGATTTGACCGTTTTAAAGAACTCTGACATCAGTGTACTAAAGTATCAAACTTTTAAAAATAACGTCTATCTTAATAAACTTGAACTGAAACAATTGCAGAAAATGCTTTGAAGCATTTAAAAATATGCTGATTAACAATCAATAGGATAAAAGTCATAAGAAATTATTTTTCTACATCGTATTGTTCAAAGTGTGCAGTAGTAGCAGCAGCAGTAGCACCGCAACAACCGTCTACCAGCACCCGCCCGCCGCGCCCTCTTACAAAATCAAACAAGGAAGAAAATTTGATAACGCAGTCGGAAAAAGCTCTTTCCGCGCGATTCTACCTCTTCTACGGTCGTCGCAACCGTACCTCCCCCTCCCCCGCGGTTCATCGATTGATCCGCTCTCTCTGTGCGCGGCCGCAGCAATGCGAGAGAGAAACTTTCCAAAGTCGGACTTCGCGCTGTGGAAACACTTTTCGAAGTTGCGAAAATTTCATCGCGGGAAACTTTCTCATCGCTGGAAAGCAAGAAAAATGGAGGAAAAAGGTCTCCTCCGCTGTGCCGACGTCGTTCGGCGAAAAATAAACGAACGTGCACGCGCTGAAAGAAATATTAACGCAGAAAAGACAAATGATAACGTGGAACGAGGGGGCACCAAACATATAGAGAGAAAAAAACAAAGTGCAAAATTTTCGGGCATTGCGCAGTACGCGTATTTGAAAGGGTGTATATGTATGTACGTAGTTCAAGAATGCGCCGAAAAAAATTTCCATGAAATTGCTGCTACTGCTGCTGCTGCAAGAGAACGAGCCTCTTTTATTTTCATCCCGTTTTTTTTGTGTACGTTTTTACTCTTCAGATGAGATGATAAAATGAAGTACGCGCCTCTGCGCGCTGGGTTTATTCGGTAGCAGGACACACACATACACAGACAAAAAGTTGATTTTGTAAGGGAAATTCATTAAAATTTTACGCGGCCCTTTGACCGACTGCTGCAAATTGAAATGTGTATTAATTAAGAGCGCTAAAAGATGTTCGTTATTTTGTGGACGAAGTTTAGCCGGTCTGTGAAAATATGAAGTGCAGAGGGGTGGAAAAATAATTTTCCGTATCATTTTAACGAACTTCATTTTTACCCTTTATAAAACTCGTTTTGTAAAAAATATTAGCTGCTGCTGCTGCTACGTTCGGAGAGACAATTTTGAAGTTCTATGTACACTGTCACGTGATTATTTCGTCTATACACCTGTTTATAAGAATATATTAAAAAATATATTTTAAAAATAACATTAATGGTGTTATCATATTAACAATTTATCAAGGAAAATCTTATGAAAATGACTTCAAATTCAAATGAAACGATATTTTGTTAATATAACCCACAATTACATAAACACAAAAATTGTATATAGTAGAGCACATCTAAATTTATCATCAACACTAATGACATAGCAGTACGCGGCGCAATAACTTTTCCCTTGATTTAACAAAAAAAAAAGAAAAATCACCGCGTGGACGCGCTCGTAAAGCTCGCGAACTCTTCTGCGCGCAAACAAAGACAGCGCGAGAGCAACAGCGGCGGCGCGGTAACAAAATAAAATAATAAAAAATGAAATCCCGTGTCCAGCGCGCTCTCTCTCTTTTAATGAATTCCGCGCTCGCGCAATTTTCATTTTTACGAGGGCAAGCGCGCGTCGAAGTTATTTATTCAACGCGTGCGCGAGAGAGAGCTGCTGAAAAGTCCAACCAAACAAGAAATCGCGAGATGGTAAAAACTGTATATATATCGCGCGAAAGGGAATTAAAGACCTTAAAACTAAGCGCGAGCTTAAAAAGTTCTACGGCGAGCTAAGGTGTACTATAGCAAAAAAAAAAGAAAAGATCGGAATTTAAGAAGCGAGAGAGAAAGAGAGCAAGAATAAGACGAACAATCGGAAAGCACAAGCGCACTAATTGCGGCAAGAGCCTAATTGAGTTTTCGGGACGAAATTAAAGTCGTTTTTTTCCAAGGCACATAGAGAGAAAGAGAGAAGGTGAGGTAGCACGCATGCGTGTATCAAAACGACCGACGCGTCGGCTTAGCGCATAAGTACACCCCTGCTATGCTCGTTCCTTCTCTCTCTCTCTCTCTTTCTCCCATTCTCTCGTTGAATACCGCGAATTTACGGAGAGGTGACGTTTAATGCCGGTCCGGGCTTTGTTCCGCGGTTCGCGTTGCGAAAAATACCGGTTAAAGAGCGAATTTCGCGTGCTGCGCCCGCTTGTTCTCGCGGTAATTTATATACGTATGGGAGGTCGAGGATACGTGTGTTTTATATACATATATGTGTATATTTTTTCGTTTTTTTTTCCTTTTTTTTTTGTCAGGCGTTGAGTGCGCGGAATTTATCGCGCGGTTGTACGCTGGAAATGAGAATTTACTTTTGAAATGAATTAATGTGGTGAAATGGAGCGTTGCGCAATGATGCAGAATGCTGAGGAATAATCTTTTTCAGACCCGGAAAAAATTATTAGGGTATATCCACGAAATTTAATGTTGCTTTTGTTGTTATATGCGTAAGATTGTATCGTTGCTTTATATAAGAAAAAATTTATAATATTTTTCATTCAATCAACAGTTAAACACTCGATATTTATTGTAAAATAAGCTTCACAATATATAGTTATCATCTCAAATTAGATTATTCTTCGAGGGTACGTTGAATAATAAAATAAACTTTGAAATATCCATATTCCTACATATATCGACCAACACTTATCAAACCTAAGTAATACACTCATCATCCCTTCTCAGTTCTCTCATCCTTTCTTCTTTTTTTGCCACATACACTTACCCTCCGGACACCAAACCCCCCGTTTACCCGTAAACACAGATAAGCAGCCTGCAGTACCTCGCTACCCTCCCCCAAAAAAAACACACTTACACATCGACCGTTGGCACAATAGCTCAGCTAACCCACATAAATATCGGCGCGAGCTCGTAAAAATATCGTCGTCGTCGTCGTCGCCAGCGGCTATATAGCAGCCCTTTTCTTATCTCTGATAAATCGAACTCGCACGCTGCTCTTCGAGAGATAGCAACGTGAGTTGTAAAAACAACGTAAGAAGTGGGCGGAGGAGGGAGTTTCTTCTTTTTTTTTTATAGTTTGGCAGTCGAGGTTGTAAAAGTTGCGCCGAAAAATTTTACGAGAACCTCGCGCGTATTCGCGAGAACAGCTATATATACGCGTGTGTGTATGTGCGATGGAGTTTGGAAATGGTTAATTTGCCGGAAAATTGGGTTGGACTTTGTTACGCGCACGTGCGAGTTTCACAGCGGTGGTTGGTTGGTTGTGACGGTACCGTTATAGAGGGAATTCGGTGGTGATAAACCGTTGGTAGCGTTTTGGTAAGCTGGAAAAGTACGGGGGTTGTAAATGAAAGAGTGGGTCAGTGTTTGCGATAAAATTAAATAGCTTCGCGTTCAAAATATATTGCATTTTGTCTGGCTAGATTACGGTATACGTCATTGTTGTATTTTATGTATTTTACTGGTCAAATGTATTGAAAGAAACTAGGTAATTTTAAAGCACAAAGTTAATTCTCAGCCTTGCGTATGTTCTACTATAAAACGGAAAATTGCTTTGTTCTCAACTCCTATACTATATGAATGAACCATTATCGCTATAAATAAATGTTAACTGTTAGCAACTTGCATGGATCCTTAGTATATATAAAGGGAATAAACAAAAAATATTTTCTGGGAGCTAATTTTGTTATGCCATCCGTACACGTAACACTGCTTAATGGCTAGCATTTTTTACACGCGGGTAAGCTTTCTACCCGTTTCTTCAAGACTACGCACTCGGTCACCTTTCAGCCAAGGCATTTGCCTCTCTCACATCCGAGCGAGCAGAGAAAATAGCACACGCCGTATAAAAGATGTCTCAGCTCTCTCTTGACAATTTTCACACACTCTACGCGAGAGTATCCATCCACAACAAACTTCCTCAGCGCACAAAAGACTATCATCCAATAACGTCGTTTCTCTCTCGCTACCTATATACATATATATATACATCCCCTACCATTTCGAATCGTAAAATGATAAAGTCGAAGACGGATCGAGGAGTAGTCGAGCAGACGCGAATTAAGCTGAACAAAAAAAGTAGTGAGAGCCAGGCGACGAACACTACGGCGTTGAAAAGTTCCGATATGAGTTTACAGTCGAGATAAGAGTATTAAAGCGAGCGTCGTAAAGTTCCGCGAAGGTACGTATAGTGACCCTAAAAGCAGCCTGGCTTAGTCGTCGACTACTACTACTACTACTACTACAGCTCCGAAACCCTTTACGCCTTCGCCTTCCTTTTTCACAAGGGCTAAGAGGGCCAGGCTTTTCGACTAGGTGGCTATCTAAGCTCTCCTTCTTGTAGCGCATTACCGATGTAGTGCGCGCGCGCGACCTGTCAAGAGAGATCATGATAGCTTTTTTTTTACAACTAGTGGTTCTTGATTGTTGTTTAAAAACTTATAAGTGATGGAATGAATAGACGAAAATAATAACGCTCGGATTATTGGTTAATATATATTGAAACTATGAAAGAGTGACAGTTAGGTATATACTTACAATACCAAAGAATATATTCCAAACAATTGCAAGCGTACTATTTTAAAAGCGTTTATACATTACTCCCTAGCAGACAGTTTCTATCTACATAATTCGAGCCAACCTAACCCCTTGAGGATTCTCCTGCACTTTTTCCTTCAAACTTTTTCCTCTCTCCGCTACCTATCATTCGCCCTCACCCGACGTTTATCTTACCGTCCTCTCTCCCCCTCTCTCTCCTACTCTATTTGTCTGCTGCTCCCTCTTTCTCGCTCTCTCCGCTGCCCGACACACGCGCTTTTTGTTCCAACGTCATTTCGCCCCGTAAATGCCACTCTTACGCCCATCCATGACCGTTTCCGTCTCCATCACGTAGTAGTAGTAGTCCCTTTCCCGTCGGACCTCGTCCCTCCATTTCCTTCGTCTTCTTCCGCTCGCACACGGACCGGGAAGAGACCAAGAGAAAGAGAGAGCTTAATCGAGAATATCATTCCCCACTGCTGCTACCGCAGTATGCACCCGGCGAGTTGCAGACACGTGGATGTACTCCCTTTCTCTCTCTCCCCTTCTCTAGATTATCGATCGCCGACCTTAACTCTTCGTTTCGCTGTTTTACTGAAGACCTATGTACAGTTCACTCACTCTCAGGCTATTTTGCACATACTCTCGTCTAAAGATTTTTTTCAGTCAGGAGTTCTAATTAATACTGATATCAATGTATCGTACAAGTTTAAAGACACAGGTGGGCTTTAGTTTGTAGTGTGAAACTGAACTCCTAATAAACATGTATATTTTTATCTTTCTCGACGTCTTGTTTTTTTAGTAAAAAAAAAAGGTCAAGCTCTTACGAAACATTTTCTGACTACTCTAAACAACATTGTTTCTTAATGAAGACCTGTGAGATGATACTAAGGGAGAGACGGGTAAAGAGAGAAAAATAAATTGCGAAAAAAACAAAGCTAGAAAAGACGTTTAAGGAAGTAGGGAAGATGGAGTTACAAACGGAGCGTATTTTCCTGACAATTAAACGCAATTGTCGCCGTGAAGGTAGTCTAGTAGAGTCCCCTCGTCGTTTTGCAGGACGAGACTCTCGCTTGAATACATCAGAGGAACTAGCGTAAAAGTACCGTTTCCTCGTGTAACCAGAAAGTGTACAAACGTTTTTGAAATTTATAACAACGAGAAAGAGCGAAAGAGAGAGATGGCACGTTTAATATTCAAGTAAAGTACGGTGTCTTTGCAAAATTCAGGTAATGATAAACTTTGTACGCGCTTTAAATGAAGCAAAAACTGAACAATCAATAAACAAAATTAATTTTCTTCATACCTTAAGTTCCTTCGGAAATTTATGAATTCCCAAGAAAACAAAAATTATAACCTTTTGAAATTAAAGCTTCATTATCAGTCGTTTACCCGACCGTTACAACAAGTACAACCTCAGTTCTCTCCAAAAAGCTCAGCAGCACAGAAGACCAGACTGAAAAACTTATGTCACCGCGACGTTTGTCAATAGCGTTGTGTCGCGAACTTTTTCTCATTACATCTCTCCATATAGCAAAGCATTCTATCCTTCGTCCTCTTCCTAACGCCGCGCCGTGCATCGAAAGTTCGAACGAGGAGGAGAGAATATCGGCTTCTCTCGAGGCTACCGCTCCCTCGTTAAATTCAACGACTTTGACCCGGTCCTACGCGCGTACACCGACGCCGTTGCCTCTCCTAAGCGCTAAGCTTTGCATATTTGAATTCCCTCTCCTCCTCTCTCGCTCTGCACCGTTGGATCCGAAAATTCGGATAATGTAATGGAAGCGAGATGGGGGAGGCTTCGTTTCGTTTACGAGTATGGATTTTTATTTGTTATGCCCGTGAATGTACGTTGCTCATAGTGGAACGGATTTTTATCTTCTTTAAAATGTTGAAAACGCTCATGGTATTATGCAAATCGTAGTCGTCTTCTATCTCTCTCCCTCTTTCTCTCTCGGTGCCTCGAACTATCGAGAGGAGGAAGGAATTTTCCCGCTCGCTTCACCGGCGAAATTGTTATAAATGCTTCCCCTGGAGCGTTCCCCTCTTCGTTAATGCCACGGCTAGACGCCGCGCGCTCTCATGCACGCACACACTCTCTACTCCTCAGATGATCCTAGTTTCGGATTGACTTTTGAACATCCATAACAATAGATCACTGACATCGACCTCGAGCAAGTTTCTGAGTACTGTTGTGTATAGTTTGATGAAGCTAATTGTTGAGGCATTAATTATGACGCAAAACAATAGCATTCCAAGGGATAAAGGGAAAATTTAGCTCAAAGTTGAAGGATTGTAAATGTTGTTACCACGTTCCTCAGAAACAGTTTGAAATAACAAAATACAAAACGAGGTTGCTTCAGAACTGATGATCAAATTACAATAGGTATAGAACCTATGCTCGTATTTTTTTTTTTGTAAAGCTGTTAAATATGGAATATCGACCTACCATCATTTTGACATTATTCCTATAAGCAAAACTAATGTTTAGCCATTAGTTAGCAAAACTAATATATATAGCTGTTACTAACCCAGCAGACCACAATAGACATTGACCCAATTCAAAGCTCGGCTCTGCCTGCCATACGCGTCCCGTTGTTCGCATTCCAATTAAAAACCACTATCGGTCGCCGGTGGTCTCTCACATACACACACACGCACACATCCAGGCGTCCTTCATCAAAAATAGTCCATTAAAAGCGAGTCCGCATAACGCGACACGACAAATGCAAACGCGAATGTACGCGCGCTCACACGACTGCATTCGCCCCCCCCCCCCCCCTCTTTGTGTTAAACCCCAATGCTCGCGCGTGTTCACGCATCGCCGCAAGTAGATTCATTCGCGCAAAACGCTGCTGCTGCTGCAGCAGCAACGGCGTAAGAGTCAACAGCACGCACCGATGATCGGATGATCCTCAATGTCACTGTCGTAAAGTGTTATGTCATCGGTTCGCGCGTGTATGTATGTATGTGTATGTGTATGTATGTATATATATGGGCTGCAGTAGTAACGACAGTGTGCACGTCAATTAGAGAGAGAGAGAGAGGAAGTGAGAGAGAAAGCCCCACTCTTCGTCTCTCCCTCTCGCAGTGCACACGATCGACAGAGTGAAAAGCGCCATTCGAACGAGCGGAGAAATGTAAAATGCATTATACGTGCCAGAGGAGAGAGAGAGGAATGAGAGAGAGCGAGAGAAAGCCATCGTCCCCCGTCGATGGATCGATCGACACTCGTCACTAAGCACAACGTCGGAACGTTTAATTGCGCCGGCTGTAATCCGGCGGGTTTACGAGAGCTGCCACCGCCGACGTCGTCGTCCTTGCTGCTGCTGCTGCTGCTACTGCTGCTACTACTGCCTCCCTCCTCTCGTCCTCGCTGCTGCATATAACCGTCATGCATGTCACGAGCATGAGAGAGAGAGAGAGACAAATAGAGAGTAACCCGGGATGCATACAGAGAGATGGGCGACAAATAGCGATAGATATGGGCGGAGGCTAACGCGAGACCGATAGCAATGTACGCGGGTCCTAGCTGTAGCTCTGTCTCTATTGCGGAAAGAGTGAGTGAGTGAGAGAGAGAGACTGGCAAGGAGTTTGATCAACGACAAAGTGAAGAACAAAACATTGGAGCACTAAACTGCGTGGCAGATAAGAGTAATGAAGTAAGCGCGACTGGAGCCTTCGACTGTCTCTTCTCTTGTGGATTTTATTTATCTTCCACCGTCGTTAGAGTTCGAATAGGACATTACGTGACTTTTTAATTGCTTGATGGCGTGTGGTTAAGGAACACACAAAGTTGAAGATTGATATGGGTTTATGAGGTGTTATAAAACCTGAAGACGAAATATCGAAATTTAACTGCTATCGAGATATCACTGTAGCTGGAATGAAGTTTTTTTAGCTACGAGTTGTATACCTTTCGATTCGAGGAACTTGATCATATTTTGTAAAGATTTCACATAAAAAATTGGATTGTTGTACGTTCAAACCGAAAGAGAAATTAATAAAGATACATTATAACGATAAACACACATCATAAGTAATAACCATGAATTCCATTTCATCTCAATGACCTAATAAGCAAAAATTAAGCAGTCGTATCACTACTTAATGGAGCCCGAAATTCCGCACAATAATGGTACTTTCCTCCAATAACGGTACTTTCTCTCGGGCAATATCCATCGATTCCCATCCAAGCCTCCGAATTAGTTCCGTACGCTCTCCACGAGGGAAACAAAGGAACAAAGGGATCCTCTCTCTCTCTCTCTCTCTGTCTCTCCCTCTCTCTCTCTTCTACTGATATCACGAGCTACTTCTGCATGCTCAACTGCCTATTAGTAGCACCGCTAACCTAACATTTACCATATTCTCCCCCCTCAGCCCATCCCCTTAATTCTTCCTCCAATCATCCGTCCGCCTCGCGCGCGATTACCGGCACATTACACCCGCCAATAAAGTAACGTCAATCAATCGCAGACTCACTCTCTCTCTTTCCCTCCCACCCTCCCTACGTCGAAAAGCGATGACGACGACGACGACGACGAGCAGGAGAGGACGTAGACGGCGTTGGCTGCTGCTCTCCCCTGACGGTTATGCAACCGGCGCGTGCGCGCGCCCGCAGTATTGACACGCCGCAGCAATGGCGGCGGCGGCAGCGGCCGGGGGCCTGCGGGAGCTTTATCAATAACGCTACTACTGCTGCCACGGTATAGCTATACGTGAGAGAGAAGAGAGAGGGACAGAGATAGAAGCTGTTACCAACGCTGCTACTGCTACTGCTGCTGTTATACTCCCTGTTGACTAATGCGGATTCCGCCTAATTATGCGACGGCTTTGCCTTTGCGTCAAGGCGCCCGTGTGCTGCAACGGCGCAGGCAGCCAATGTGTAGTAGTAGGAGTTCTGCGAACGCGATGACGCGATGAGACACAATAGATGCCGCGCGAGCTGAAACGCGAGAGCTGCGGCGATTTTCGGCGAAGAGCGTATATGTGAATGGAAGGGATAAGGCTGATGGAAGAGCTCGTGAGGTTTGAATGCTATGATAGAGGAATTGGGTATTATGATTATGAAAGGTGGAAAAGTTTCGTATAAAACGATTTGACTGAACGATGATTTAAACAACGTTATCGCTGTTTGGAAGATTGTAAATATTCGAAAGGTAGCTTTGAATGCTGAAATACATCATTATATAATGGTATAAGCTTATGTAATACTTGTATCACTAATCAATAAATTTGTTATATCAAATCATTCATTAATTCGAAAGATTAGTGTCATGACTTCTATCATTCTACAAATAAATTTCGTATTATAGTTACAGCTCAGAAAGCACGAAGTTTCCCTAGATATATCATTCTCTCATCGTATCCCTTTCATCCACATAAAAGCATGTTTTTTTTGTTGCCCGCATAAGAGCTTTTTTTTTATTTTCTCGCTTTCTCTCGACTAATTATTCGTCAACCGAAATTAACGACGGCTACGTGGCCCGAAAACCTCTCCTCTTCCAAAGCATCAGAACCAGCCGTAACGGCAGCGCTTGAGCAACAGTAGCAGCAGCGGGCGTTACAACGCGAGCGAAATAAGAGTAGGCAACGCACTCTCGAAATTTATTTACCGTCATTAAGCGCACCTCAATTAAACGAGCAAACTGTTCCCTACCACTACCGCTACACTGCTGCTACTGCTACTACTACTACTACTATACTGCATGGATGCATAGACGACGTGACGTAACGCCTCCGAAGTTTCAGTTTCCCTCGCGCGCGCAGGGCATATGCGAGCGAGGTAGACAAATAGTGCAACAACTCGAGCACGTCGCTCGCACTGCTACTGTAAACGCGCGCGCGGTAGTATAGCAGGGGGTAAAGGCGGAGGGAGCTGAGAGCGAGAGCGAGGCAAGAAGGAGAGAGATAGAGAGAGAGACAAACGAGACAGCGAGAAAGACACATAATGCGACAGAGACAAAAGACTCGGCGATGCGCGGCAAAAAGCGGAGAAGGGATACGTATACTATACTATACTGTACAAAGTGGCGCTCGCGCGCGCGCACCGGAAAGCTGAGCGAGAAGGAATGGGAGTGAGAGAATCAAGAGAGAGAGAGAGAGAGAAGTTCGCGCGAGAGAAGAAGTTGCTCGGAAAAAATTTCAGGGATATGAGTGAATAAATCGCACGCGCGTATAGGTTGACTTGCCTTGATTACCTACAAGATCTCTCGCTAAAGCGATTTCTATACGTATACGTATATTATTATATGAGTTGAGAGTTTTTTGATATTATACGATCGTCGCGGTATATTTATAAAAGACGAGAGAAGGCGGAAGATTAACGGTCGAAAAGAGGATGCGGATAAGGGATCGCTGATTTAAATTAGCGGTTTCGCCGACAGGCCGAACGCGCACGCAAAGCTCTATATACCGCGATAAAACTTCGTAATTTACTGCGTAACGGAAAATAAATTATATAGATTAAACTACTATGCGTATTAAAACTATATCGCGAGAGCGGACGCGCGCGCGCAAAGTACATAAAGTGGCGCGAGATTTATTTGACTACACGAAAGCACTAAAATATAGAATATTACCCATAAATAAGTAAGAGGGGGAGGGGAGAGAAGGAGGGGAGAGGGGTAGTTACGAGTACACTATGTCATCCTGTTGATGTATACTCAAATAAAATGCCGTAATTAAAAAGTATTGGAAAAAATCCCCCCTATATGTGACCGGCAGTCACTAGTATAGGTTGACTGGGAAATCAAAATAGCCGTTAAACCGGAAATTTCGTTTAATGACTGTGAAATGAGGCGAGGGAAATTGCAATCTAGCCGTGTCACTGATTTTCTATGTTCTTGCGCAGGCATATATAAAACGAATGAATCAAATTCCGCAGCCTTTTAGTAATTTAGAAAAAAATAAATATATACACAAAAATCAATAAGAGATTAAATATCGCGTATAAAATTAAAAACAAAAAAATAAGATATGAATAAAAATGAAAAATACACTATAGGATCTAAGGGAAGACGAAATGAAAAGCTACCGAGCTTTACAACACACAATACGTACAGAGCAAGCTACGCCGTCGCGGAAGGGTTACAGTCAGCCGGCAAGCCAGGCGCGAAAGAACCCAAAGATCCCTTGCCGTTCTCTCCCTCTTCTCTCACTCTTAACCAAGAACCCGACAGACACCCACCATCGCGCGCGAGATCTCTCCTGCGGACAATACACACAGGCTGTATATATATGTGTGTGTGTGTGCGTGTAACGAGTACGCGAACGCGACGCGAAGGGTGTGCAAGACGACGCATTAGGTAATGAATATTCCGTTGTTCGCGAGATTTCGCATTGCCACTGCTGCTGCTGCTGCTACTGTCCTTTCTTCGGGGGAAAAGAAACATTCGCGGGAAATTTCATTTCAAAAATGGAGAAAGGGCCACCGCTGACGCTATCCTGCAATTTCTTAGGTGATTGTGTGAGAGAGAGAGATGGAAGGAGGAGGGGAAGAAGAGAAGAAACCGACAACTGTTCCTTGTTCCTGCTCTTTACGGAAATGAACGGGGTGCCGAAAGTTGAAG
The DNA here is from genome assembly GCA_035583055.1 of Torymus tubicola. Taxonomy (NCBI): domain Eukaryota; kingdom Metazoa; phylum Arthropoda; class Insecta; order Hymenoptera; family Torymidae; genus Torymus; species Torymus tubicola. The sequence continues at coordinate 28,467,814 of JAWWEQ010000055.1, forward strand.
TAAGGCGATGATGATGATGAGATGTTGGTCCTGCTGGTGTGGAATGAAGAAAAAGATAGAGAAAGTAGAGGTGAGGTGTTAAAAGTATTTTTTTTGGCGCTCTAAGGTTACAATGCGATATTAAAAATTTTGGAGATAATGAGGGTTTGTAAATAAGTGAAATTCTACCACAAGCAAATTGCTATTCAAAATATCGCTTTGAATTATTCTAACGAAATATTCCATTCTTAATCATTCTCTTTAAACTGTTGTGCTTTCGGTACTGTTATATTAGCTAGTACGAAATGGTAGTAGTGGGAATTGATGAGTAAAAGAAAATAGACGACGGTAGAAATGGAGTTTTAAGCAAATAGCCTTGCCCAATGCGAGATACTGTTCCAAATCATTTGCTCTTCATTTATTTTACGAGTTGTGAGGCTCTTATTCTAGTCGATAACATTCCATTAAGAAGAAAAATAATCTTATCCCTTAATTCTTTAACAACACAATACTAGCACTGTAATAGAAATAGGGAGAGAGAGAGAACTATCAACAAATATTTATGAACTATTTTACTGTCCTAAATGCGCTCATATCTTCCATACGTACAGGGAAATCTGGCAACCCTGCCTAATGGTTCACCAACACTAAACCAAAAGAGACAGAACAGATACCGCGGGTAAGGTGTAGCTGCAGCAAACGCACACGCACAATGGCCGCGCGCAGTTAGTAAATTACAGACTGCCGGAACAATGGGTATTGCTTTCCCTCCCCTCCCCCTCCGCCCTTCTCTCGTTCTCTCTCCCTCTCGTTTCCCCTGCCTATACGTACTTTGTCTATATACACACATCCTCTCTCTCTCTCGTGCTTTTTCCATCATTTGCTACGTCTTCTTTTTGCGCCTTGTAATCCCGTTTATCCGATTCGATTTCCAAGCATACACACACACACACACACACACGTATACACACAGCGCCGTAGCACGTGGCGTCGCGCGCGGAGTTTCATTTGCCAGCGCGATAAGCACTTATTGCGCAACCAAATACCCTACCCCGCGCCCGCTTCGCTTTCATTAATTAATTCCATGCCTTACAACGCCGAGTTCGCTCTCTCTCCCCATGCACGCGTTCCGTATTTGAACAATTCTCCGATTACGCATATTCAACCCTCTCTCCCTTTTCCGGAACAAATATAATATTCGTACCGTTTAATATTCCTTCATTCTTTTTTGTTGTTTCGTTCGTCGCTTCACCTGCACCGAAATTCGTACTACACTGTCTTTCTGCCGCCTGTTTATTCCCCGGGACTTCATGCGCCGGCGCCCTGTTTATTCTCCCGGCAGTTTCAGCGAGCAGCTATGTGAATCCGACGCTTTGCAGTAGTAGTAGTAGTAGTAGTAGTAGTTGTAGTAGTAGTGGTGGTAGTCGTCGGTTGGTTATCCCGGACCAGCCACAGAATTCACGCGAGCATGCTAATTTGCTGGTGTACATGCGCTGGGACGCTGTCGCCTCTGCAGTGTACATTTGATATTTTTCGCGCTAGCTGACCGAGAAATTCCTTACAAAATGGAAGGACCTCTCCACGCTTTAGAGGAGAGATTCTATGCAGCTTTCAAAAAAGATTTGCGGTCTGTTGCAATTAAATGTATTTTGTGTACATATGAAGTAAATAAGATTTTGCAAAACCTCTAAAATAAAAGAATCATCTCATTTAGAACTTTTTTATATTGATATTAATTTTTTTAATTGCATCTTTGTTTCCTGTATGAGGATATAAAAGAATTGACAAGCGAATAAAACGGAAACGATCCCTAAACAGACACTGTTTAATTATTCCTCAACCGAAACACAATGAAGCAACTCTAAGAACACAGGAGACGTTTATACTACTTCCACTTTCCTCCCGCTAAATTTTACTACCCACACGATACAATTTGAACGCCATAAAATCCCCGCGGAAACCCCACCGTCACTACCACCACCTCTTGCTCTCATCCTTCCCACCAAAAAAAAAAAACAACAACCAGTAAACAAACGCTTCCGTGCGACTCGTTGGTTGCTTCCTCTCCTTCTACCCCGAAAAATTCACGAGATGACCAACCACCAGCAGTGCCCGCAGCGAGTTTATTTGCGCGGACTACCCGCGACTATAAAGGCAATAGTTAATGTTGTTTATTGCCACGCGGTCAAACCTCTTGTTCCGGCGCCCCTCGGACTTCGCTCGTAAAAATATACGAGCGCAAGCGTCGCCTGTAAAGAGACGCGCAGAGGAAGAGAATGTAGATGGAGGCGGCTCATGGGGGTTACACGAGCGTGATCGAAGATGGACAGGGGAAACGCGACGATGGCAGCAGCAGCAGCAGCAGCGGACTCGTAAATGAAGCAGTTGGAGAGCTGTTATTGATTTAGAACTATGGTTTTTGACCCGTCGTAAATTCGTCGTCGACTGTGGCGAGGGAATTAGAGGGCCGAAGCTTCATTCTCAGGCAGTCGTAAAGGTTTAAAGGGAAAGTTTCGATTAAATTAAGGAGGCGCGTGATAACAACGAAATTCAAATAAACTGACGCAGACGGATCTAAGAACAATCAAATATGGCAACGTAATCATTTTTTTGGAAAGAAAACCTTTAATCTCAATAAACAAATTCCCGGTATAACGACGTTAGTCTCGTGAATTTGCAAAAGCACGAAGGGACAAAGATATCTGTACAGAAGTTTTAATGAATAAGGTCATTTACATCGTGGAATATCTAGAAGTATTATTGCGCGGGTGATTTGTAATTCAAGTAAACTGAACTTCAATTTACATCGAACCGAAGTAGAAGACAAGCCATGCTAAATTATTCAATAGGGACCTTTTAGTCTGTACTACAAATTGCTTTGGTACTTAAGATTGTATCAAAGACGCAGGTTAACTAAATCACAATATTCACGAATTAAAAGGTTTACTCTGATTGCATTTGTTTGCTAATTTTCAAGCGTCTTTTATTATAAATAGAATAAATACAATGATGAAGAGCGTTCACAATAAATAAAACTAAAATCATATCTTCATTTAAATTCTGCAAAATATTTTTGAAACATTCTCAAAAGCTTGTCCAGGATGATTCATAAGATAATTAATATATCATTTTATAAAGAACTAATTAAACAAAATACGATGGTGAAACAAAGAATCTTTTTTTTTACCAAAATAAACTGAGATTCACATAACCATATGGCCGCTTAGCCGTTAACACAAAGCCCCATCATACCGAGAGGAGCGCCATGTTAATTCTCCCCATAACATAAAAAATATAGCAGACACGAGGAGAGAGAGGAAGAACTCGGTATAACGTCGCCTCGCTCCCGTATAAAATTTGAATACCTTAACGCGAAAGAGTGTAAAAGCGATGCCTTAGCCGCGCCCCGGAGTAGATTCAATAAACATATACATACGTGCGCGCAGAGGCCGAGGATGCAAAGCGGAAAGTCGCGAAGTTTCTCGGAAGGGAGTCGAGGGAGAGTAGGGGAGAGAAAAGTCTTCTTGGGGACGACCTCGCGACGCTTAGAGCTTTATCGAGCGCAAAAGTATCCTCCGTCTACTTAACGAAACGAGCTTCCGCTTTTCTCCTCGCGCGCGCGTTCGCATCCACGTCCGCGTCTTAAGATAATAGGGCTGCTGGTGGCAGTGTCGAAAACATACGTACGAGGGGGAAGCGGATGGATGGAAACGCAGTGTACACAAAAAAAACGGCCGAGGTTTTTGTGCTGCTTTGGGTCTATTTTCTTGGGACGACAGGATAGACTATTTTTCTTCAATAGGCTTTTTTATTGAAAGAATCAGTGAATTTTGTAAATGCAAAAGCTATACGTTTAAATGTGTTTTTAAATCTAACAAATACACACAGACATTCTTATGTGTCTCGGTAGGATGTCAATTGGTCAGATATATATTGCTGTATATTTGATGTAATGACATATTTTTTCTGGCAATAAATAATAATAATAAATGGTCGTGGGAGTTCAGGATAAGAAGATTAGTCTCCTAATCTTGTCAGTCTTCCAATACATATAAAACCTTATGAAGAGACGTAGAAATTGAATGAAATTCTCCATACAGTCATTTAAATGCATGACAAGTGCGCCGCCTCTCTACTTTATTTTATCTTAGACACATAGACTTGCCTTTAGAGCGCGCCAGTGCTCTTCGATTATCTCTGAACATCATTTACTTCTTAAGACTGTCTCAGATAAAATTAATCATTTATACATATACCACACAGTGACATCAACAAGAACATCAATATTAAAATTCATACAGTTCAAACATTCTATTTAATACGCCCACTGGCATTAAAAATCGTAAACCACGTCAATCCTCCTCACTGTGCTATAGCCACGTAACCCCATCCCTCAACAGCCGTCTATTCCCATCTCTGAGGCGATAGATTTCTCCCGTCACTCCCGAGTCCGATGCTCTTACGTCAGCGCCGCGCCCCGAGGTGGAACGAGAGAGAAAACTTAACGCCTGCGTCCGTCATCGCCACCCCCTCGCGAGTAAGAGAGAGAGAGAGAGAGGAGCAAGGTCAGGGACTGCTACTGCTGCCTTCGATCGATCGAACTCGTCAATTTTGCAGAGCAAGAGAGAGAGAGAAAGAGAGAACTCCGCGGGGAGAGAGTGCACGAAATTCCGCGGGCAGACGAAGGGCGTCCGCGCCCTTCCCCTTTAAGATTAAAGCCGAAGGGATAGGCGGGAGAGAGTATGAGGTTTTTCACCGATGACCGAATTAGGTCCTTGGGGTAGGTAAGGATAAGGGCGGGAGGAGAAGTAAGAGGTGGAGGACGGCTTTGCCGAGTGGAATGAAATATTGATGGGGAAGGGATGCGACGTTACTGGGGTTAGTTTGTTGGTCAAAGTGCTGCTGTGGTGTGTTTAGTTAATGGACATAAATTCAAATTTTACTGAGGTTTAGTTCGTCTTGGGTTCATTCTTTATACGATAAATTTTGAACAGTTATCAGCGTGAATATCCCAGAACATCATCTGTCTTAGTGCTATACATAAGAAAGGACATTTATGAGTTTACGTCATCATAAACTTACTTAACGAATTTCGAAGTGATCTTTAGCATCATTAAAAATATCGCGTTTTCAATCACGTCTCGGAGGAAATTACATATTCAAAACTACGAACCAAGTTTTGCGGGATAGTAATTAATTCATTCCTGGATTAATCTTTGATGCATAGTCATTTCTTAGAACTCCATTTGCAAGAGAAATTGAGTTATCCTGATCCTTCGTATTGCCCATCCTGAATGCAAAGTGAAGACGAATATAAACGCATATTGTATAAGAGGTAAAATTGATCAAAAATACATTTCTTACGCTCAAGAAAATTTCACTACAGCTTATCGTACGTTACAAATCCTTGAATAATATATTGCCATACTTGTTAACTCATTTTAAACCGTGTAATGCTTCATTAAGTTTCTCATATCAAGCAAGGATTTATATCGACATAAATCAAGCTCACCATTACAGTGATAGAACTTGTAGATCTTCACCGCACACTAATCCCACTTTAACAACCAATGAACGAATCAACGCTAGTCAACGAACTCTGAGAATTATGCTAATCCTCCACAGCCTCACACCCGACCGCAGAGCTGTCATAAATAAAACCAAGCTTGATTGCAACATTCCATACAGCACAACTGAATCCTCGAAGATAACGAGCTCCGCGCACCACGATGCTGAAGATGCCAAGTGAAAAAATCTCAGGCCGGAAGAGAGAGAGAGAGTAACGCCTCTCGCATTTTTCATGGTGTCGCGACCGTGGAGGGAGAGTCAAAGAACGAAAAGAGAGAGGAAAAGAGAGAGAAAGAAAAGGGTGGAGCGTGAAAGTGAACGAGAGGCGATTTAGGAGGAACGCGCTTGCGCGCATAGGCTTCGAGGATGATGTATGCTGGGCTTTAAGGCTGCAGCGGTAGTCGAGCGGAGAAAGGTCGCAACGGCATTTTCAATGATGCAGTATTAAGATTGTTTTCGATATTTCAAAAAGTAAGAATTCAATATTTTTATTGTAATCCTATAAAACGTGCAATTATTTATAACATAGAAAACTTTAAAATTACGCTCTGAAAACCATAAAAATAAAAATCATTGAAAATTGTAAAAGGATACGACCCATCACTCGACGGCAGCGCATAGGATTTCGCGCGATTCTTTTCACACTCACGGACAGAAGACAGAGACACGTCTTTTCCGGCGTGCGCGCAGGGCTCGCTAATTACCCCTGAGCCGTTTTTCAACGCGCGGTTCGAGGTTCGCGGAAACGACATGAAATATTCAAGCATTCGCAGCTCGCTCGCTGTATCTGCGATCTCTTGCTGTTTTACTCTCGTCGTCTCTCTCTCTCTCTCTCTCTTTCCACCTTCTTCGTCTTCTTCTTCTCCTTCTTCTACTACGGCAACGGCGTTCCGTTCGAAGCGCGAGTAATGTAAATGGGTTTTAGCACTTTCTTTTTGCGTTTTCGAAATGGTCTGTTTCCAGTTTTAAGTGGTAAGAACGGTAGTGGAGTGCGTTATCGCGATCTTGGGGCAGGACACGTGTTGTGTTTCGGCAGATAAGTAACTTGTAATAGCTGTAGAAGGAGGAAAAGCTATGTAAGGTACTGGTGTTGGATGCCGTGTATTTCAAGCGATAAGATAGCTAATTTAGGAATCAAATGTAATTTTGATTTTATGTATCCGTTCTACTATTTATGTTCAAATAAAATACCATAGCTATCATCGTAACTATAAGATTTCAGTTTCTCCATAGTCTTTCAAGAATGTGTAAAGATAGTTTGGAAACTCTAATCGAATGATTTTACAACTTATTATCTCCATTTTATTATATCTTTTCCTTTCCCTTTCCCAAGCTTCCCTTTTCAATATATCCTGGCGCTACCTTTTCCAGCCTTCGATATCCTCAGATGTGTGCGTTCAAGCAAAGGATATAGGGTGAGTTCCGTAATGATTCGGTAAAAAATTAGATGTTGAGTGTTTCATAAACTGTCAGAAAGAGATTTTCATATACTTTGAGTTCATAATAATAAAAAGATTTTTATTTTACGACTGTTATTTTATCGAACCTTGAAGAGTTTGATTCCGCTTAAGCTAACTTCATATACTTATTAGTATTTCGGGGAATGAGGTAGTTTCATCATTCAATTTAAGATAACCTACATGAAAACTTTTCATTTGTAATTTATCAATAAATTAACGATGTATTCTTCGATATATACCTTTGAATTATAATTCAAATATCTAAATAATATTTTTTCAGAACTTTTTACCTATCATAAAAGCTATCTCCACAAATCCTTCTCTCAATATTTCCACCAATCACTTTTCATGGAATCTCCCACGTACTCCTCGCTCTACCTTATACGAAGAAAGACTCCCGCAGCACATACAACCCGGGTGATATATATACACACGACGGGCTGCTCGGAGGAGAACGCGCGCGCGCGCGCTCGCACACACAAAGACCACGCGTAGGCGAGATGTGCTGAATTAAATGGGAAATCCTCTGCGATTCTCGGAGCGCGGAATCGTCGAGTGGCGTAGTAGTAGACGCATTCAAGGAGACGCGAATAATGGCGCGAATCCGGTACTCTCTCTCTCTTCTTCTTCTTCTCTCGATGTCGAGGGTATTCCTTTCTGCCTCCTTCCCTCTCTTGCCATGATTTTCCCACCCTTCCTGTCGATTATGTCCCTTTTTGCGTGAGCACAGGGGAACCTTTTTTATTCCGTAGCTGGAGATGGAGTTTTACGTGGAGGTGGGGTGTATATATAAGACGCTTGAGTTAATGTCACTGCTAGAGAGTCGCAGGATGTTCTTAGAGGATGGCCGCTACTGATTAGGTTAATGGCACTTGTTTTGGATTTTAAGTAGTTGCGGTAAGGGTAAGTGGAAATGTTAGATAAAAAATATCTCGCCTAATAGTGAAATAGTAATTGATAAAAACGGAGATACACTAAATATTAATAGAAACGCTAACTATTAAGGAACGTATTTGTATCGGTTGCAAATACTTATTTATTATTACAAAAATAAAATATTGCATGACTAAAGTAATTTATAATGTTACCATCTAACTCTAAAATAAATCTTCAACGCGATAAACTTTGCCCACTTTGTAGCACTATTCCTTTACTGTTAATTATCTCGCTAGATTAAACATTAATAACGAGACATTTCGTCTTATCTGTAGGGCGGCATCTCCAATTTAAACGCACTTACGGCTATACCGTACCACCAATACCATCGGCGGCGGCCATCCATCAAGTTATCAAGGAGGAGAGATCGAAGGAAATTGGTAGTGGCGACTCACCTTGATAAAACGCTTGGCCTTAGTCAGGAGGCCGAGCGTCGTGTGCCTTGACGTTTCTGGTCCTAAGGGCACCAGCACTTTCAGCTTCTCCAGGCAGTTCCTGAGATGAGCTCTCCTGCAACACAAATATGAAAGAGGATCCGGTTAAACATTTGTACGGTGTAATTGCATCTGGTAGGTGGGGCTGTTGACCGCATATATTGCGCGTAGAGAGTTTATTTGATTAAAACTTTTTAGGTTGAATAAGCGGTGTTATAGATATTATTATAAAAAAACAGATAAATCGAAGTAAAAGTGTATTGTGTGTGATATATTGTAAAATATTATATGATAAATAGTGTAATGATGTACAAATTGATTTGGTAAAACAATTGAATATTTTACGTATTTTTTCAGCAACCATAAGCTAATGATTAAACAATTAGCGAAACCACTGAAAACGAATTCATACAATAGCAAATATTTATTCCCACTAATTAACAAATCCATATACTGAGTTAAACAACACCTAAACAGTATTTCGTTAAAAATCTGCCCTCTTTTTTAATTTTTACCATGGCGCATCAACTACAACTTTACAAAACATCAAAAACTTTGTTCCATTCCTTACACCTCACTATTTTCCACACCACCTCTGGGCGAAAAAGATAAACCGCATTGTTCCACGACGGTCGCCCTGATAAATAACACGCAGGCGCAAGAGAGAGAGGAAACTTTTGGCCGATCGAAATTTCCCTAACAATAGTTCTTCGAGCCTCGCACCTACCGCGCACCGCTGAATTATTTCAGCCTGTGCAATCCATTTTCCAAAGCGAGCCGAGAAAGAGAGAGACGCATACAACAACGCACAGGAATAATTTCCGAATGATTCGCACTCGCAAGCTAGCGGGAGCCGTATTTCATGGGTATTTATCGTTAGCGCGAGACGGCTCGGCGCGCCTAATGGCCCGTGATCGCGCCGATAACCGACGCGAGCCCCCTTTTTTCCGTCTCTCGTACTGCTGCTGGCGCGGTTCCTCTCGTTGAGGTCTGAGCCGTTACTGGAAGGATAGATGCCATTTTTCCTAGGTTTCAAGGTGTTTTTTTTAAGCTTCGGAGGTCGAGTGTTGCTGTGAACGAATGAATGCTCTAGGTGTTTTAATTACAATCGGAAACAAATAGGCACTATGTCACTGAAAAAAGAATTTACTTTGTTTTTGACTTTGGAAACTATTTCGCGCGGTTTTGTTAATCTAATTGACATGTTATATATACTCAAGCAGAAAACAACTGACATGTTCATGTGAGTGGTACAATTTGACATGTTCTTTAAAATTATGTGAAAATATTTAGAGGTATTACGTGTAAATTCTGTTTCGAGATGTAACATACGTGGATGAGGCGTAAATTCTGTAAGTCTCGAAATATAAGCGATTTACAGTCAAATTATAAAATAGAGGACAATATTCTTTTATTAAACAAGTTTTTATTTATTCAATAAAAAGAACATTTAAAGTGCGAATTCCCATAGTGCCTGACTTATACGATGGAGATACTAAAATCGAAAGGTTCGTCTTTTATCCTTTATTTTCAGCGCTATTTCTAGGAGCTATCCTTGCCAAAATACGACGCGACATCGAATTCGTTTTATTGGACTTTTATCTCACTTCTTTTCCTGCTATTTAGCCAATTTCCGGCAAATCTCAGAGTTCAGAAACTGTGGAAGTGGAAAATCTACATTTATGACAGTGCCAATAAAGATTTTTAAAGTTTTCACTTTACTCCTCTTTCAACGGCTAATTTGAGGGAATACACCGGAAGGATGATTCATGGACTTTAAGACTGTTTGAACAATAACGAAAATTGCATATTCAATTTCACGATTCACGTCGTACGTATAAACCTACAAATATTCAAGTTCAAATTTTTATTGGCCAATATTTTTTTTACTATTAAGACATTCTGCAAACATATTTGTGATTACATCACATCTGATTTAAGACAGGAAACATCTACTAAAAGGGGAAGTTAGTTTATTACACCATAATATTACTATATCCTGATAAAAAAACCGATCATCACATTGCTTACAAAACCACAGAACCCTGAATTCCGATATACTACAACATTTTATCAACTGTTTTAAAACGATAGCCAATATATACTCAACTAAACATGTTTTACGTAGCTTAATAGTCTCCGTTTACGCTAAAAGAAACGCGAATTTCAATTTAACCTCGGATATCCGTCAGTCCAACAAAAAAAAAGCTCACACAAATACCAGCACTCTAAAGAAAAACGACAATTACGTACGCGATGAACTCGACCATCAGCATAATAACGTGTCCCGAGTGAAAATTGAAAATTGTTCTCATAATTACGAACGGCACCACGCAACGACGATGAGGATAAAAAAAACTACACTCATCCCATAAAAACAAAAAAATAAAAACAAGCTCACAAAAAAGTGGCAATGAGCAAAAAAAAACGCAAGCGCGCGCACGTTCATAAAACAAAGCGAATTCCGACGTTCGAAATTGGCAATTTGCAAATTTCCCCCCGACCAACCAGTAGCTCTACCACTCGGCTACACCCCGACAAAAGGCAAACGGACACGCGCCATTAGAGGTGTTTAATTATATGTTTATGCTCGGTTTATCGTCCCCTCCCACCCTCAACCGTAGAAAAGTCCGCGCTAGACGCGTACCCAACCGAGTTATGTCACGTGTGCCCCCCCTTTCCACCACACCCGGCCGGCGGGGAAAATGGCTGGCTTGGGAGTATAAATTTGCGCGCGCGTGTGCGGGCGAATATGAGCCCTATAGAGAGAGAGAGGGAGAGAGAGAGTGGCGACGGCGGCGTTTTACGAGAAACAATAAGCCGACTCGGGGTTAATGACGTCATCAAACGGTATTATGTCCTGGTTTACGTGCGAGCGCGATTTCTCTCTGTCGCTGCTCTGCAAAGCGAGAGTCGAGGAAAATGTTTGCAAGGATGGATTATTGCGATAGTTTAGTTTTTTGTTTTGTTTATAAGATTTGTGAAGTGGATTCTGTGGCTACTTTAGATCTTTATTGTGTCATTAGCAAGTTCTTTTTATGATTAGACTAACTGATTGAAAGATAACTATTCTAAATGAAGCATACGAGCTTTTTCTATTTACCTAGAAAAACCGACGAAAATTAAGTAATAAAAGAAGATATGAAAAATAATAATAAAGAATGACTTTGTTTGCAATCTCTTAGGTCCTTATGAAAAAATATTATTTTTTACGTACTGATAATGCTAAAGGTGTAAACAGACTAAAAGGAGAGCTGCACCCTCTTTTTAAGAAAAAAAAGCTTTATTAAAAAAGTTTCATAGCGCGTTTTTCACGGCGTAATAAAAACTCTAAACAAAAAAAATCTGCTTATCTTGAGTGTCATCTCCTGAAAACATGGAAGCCCGCCGCAATCAAGCTTAATTAAATAATAAAAAGAAACAAAGAACCTGAAAATTCTAGTTCCATCTAGTCGAACGGCACAATAATGTTTTTCAAACAACTATAATAATTTTTACGAGGATGAATATTAACCGTAAAAGAAAATGAGAAAATGAGCCACTTAGGGTGAATGTGTAAAATTACTGGCACAGTTTTCGCCTTAGCGACTGCCAGGATTTAATGAACCGTATTACTTTTCGCAACATCGCTATACAAACTTGACCCGAATTCGTCAAGAAATACATTACATCTCGTTTGTCTTAATAATAAAGATGAATCACGGCGTTTTCCGAATTCTAAGAAAGCCAAGAGAAGAAAATTATTACAAATTGCGGTAATGTTTCTACCGTTTAAGGGATCTCAACTATTTTAACATTTATTACTACTAAGTACTTATAAACTCTGATATTCAATGGTACCTATTCAAATATTAATCCTATTAAATAAACAAACGAATGATTACTTTTATCCTTCAGCACAACTGAAAACAAAAATTCCAACAACATTATATTTAACATTCCACTTTCCGAGTCTCACCTGCCCCTCCCTATTCCAGTCTCTTTCGTACTCTCTTACAATTGGCGCCCAATTAACCATCTTCATTAACAACCTCGACGTGGCGCCCAAAAAACAAGCAGCGTGCGCTTGTGCAGCTCAACAGTTAAAGCGATAAAGAAAGCGAAAGGCCAGCGCACAGAACTCAACAAAAAGACAAATGCCCTCGAGAAGGAGACGTAGGCGCACAAAGGGAAAGAGCGAAAGAGAGAGAGAACGTAAGCGGCTTAAGGTCGCGTCGCGCATTTAAAACTCGAACTCTTTCATAATCAGCCTCTGTGCCCTGGACGACGAAGGAGGAGGTGGAGAAGGAGGCGGCGGTGAGTGTACGCCGTGGCGGTTTCTCCCTGCGGGACGAACGCGAGCGAGCGACTCAGTCGCTTGAATTATTGAACGGGTATTACGATCCATCTCTCGCGCAACTTCCCCGTATAGCGGAGCGAGTAGTCCCGAGGTGTACTTCCCGCGAGGCGAGCATGGAACGAGCGAGCTGCCCTCGAAGATCCTCGACCTTAGTCCGGCGCCACACGTAAGGCTTCACGTGCAAACTTGTTCTCTCTCTCTCTCTCTCCCGTCCTCTCTCTCTCTCTCTTTACTCTTTGCAGCTCCTCTCATCCGCACGTGCGCATCGCAAACATAAACGTATAGACGCGTGTGCACACAGACACTCATGCATATACATATACACATGTGCATATAAGCGCATACACGGTTATTGTTTCCGTTGTAAGATACACTATAACTTCAACAAAATTAATCTTTCCATGCACGTATGTATGCAATAGAATAACTCCAATCCTAATATTTCTGTAGAGTATTCCAAGTTCTTTCAAAGGTTTAATTTTACTTCAAATTAATGGCGCCCAAACAGAAAAATATTGATGTATTTCGCAATTACAAAATACATACGGATATGCATTCTAGATATGTTTATTCTAAATGTAACAGGAGCGAAATCTTAACATTGAGAAATAAATCGCATAGTAAGTTCGATCAAAATATTAATCTACTGAGTAGTAAAATACAAGTATAAATAGGTTAAAATATACACGTTTGGGCGCCACTACACACATAAATGCATTTACTGAAAACTAGTGGCGCCCATATATATACACACACATATGTATTTAACTATTCAGTACATCAATATACAGCTATTAAACTTATTACGCGATTTATGAAGCTTCCAAATCCTCCACTCTTTGAAACCCAGGCGTAGAAAAAATACTAACGCCCAAATACGCGTCCGAACTTTTCCTCCTCTACTCTCTCCTGTGCTCCGTTCTTTATACGTCGTAAATATCGCGCGTGACTAGGTGAATTTTCCAACAACGCAAATCGATCCCTCGCGCGGACGTGCTGCTGCTACCGTTGCACCGTTACTACTACTACTACTACTACTACTACTACTACTACTACTACTACTACTAGTACTACCACTTGCTCGCTTTGACGCTAATTCCCCGGCTGTTTAATGCTCCTGAAAATATACGCATCTACTTAGAACGTTCTCTCTCACTTGCGCGCTGACGCTTCACCCCCTCTTTTTATGGCATAATACGAGTTTGGCGCCCGCGCGTGCTGCTGCTGCTCCGAAGTTGTAATGAGTTTGAGAGCAGGAAAATTGAAAATATATTCAAGGGTCCGTCCGGAGCGCGTATGCATAACGCCATTATTATTTTCCAGGCCACGCTTTTCAACTTTAACGGCCCTCACCTCTCGCTCTGTGATGATGAAAATTCAAAGAGTTTAGCTGCTGTTAACGCGATTTTCATAATTGACCATTTCGTTTTATTGCTATATCCATGGTGTACATTTTAATAATATACACGAGCAATTGCGACGCCGATTCGAAGATATATACAAATTGTGTATAGCTGCACACACGCGGAATAGAGTTAATCCTGATTCACGGCACCGGTAGCAAGAGACGCGAGGCAAGAAATACCAAAGATTAGCGCCTGTAGAAGTAAATCATCCTCCTCGCGAGATGTTATTCACGCGCGTGAATATAAAGTGTATGTATATGTATGCAAGAGAAAGATAAATTTCGAGCAGTTCACGTGTCCAACGAAATTGTTTCCTCGTTAAAGAAAACATACACCCGTACACTACTCCCGGCGGTGCGCGTGCACGTCGAATTCATATTGAAACAAAGATAATCAAACTACGCGGAAGGCAGTTTGCGCTCTTCTCTCGCTCTCTCTCACTCTCTCTCCGCCATACACGGGCAACGGCGGCGCCGAGGCCCTGGAGCATCATAAATTCATGTCGAGCTAGAAGCTCTCTCTCTCTCTCCGGCGGAGGATGAAAAGAACGTAAGGGACTAACTAAACCCACGTGCAGCAGTAGCAGCAGCTACCGAGCTCGCGTAGAGACAGCGAACGCGAAAGTCAACAAGAAAGAGGAGAGGAAAAACGTAGAAATAAAGCGCGGCGACTCTCGAGCGTGTCGTTTGTACGGATGCTCTCTCCCTCGTGAAAGAACGAGCGAGAGATAGAGAGCAAAAGAAGTATATGCGCGTACCTGTAACGGCGCGCGCACACGCGTGTATTTATCCACACACGCGGGTACGTCGTATGCGAGCAGTACCCTGTCTTTGTGTCGTATACCTCTCTCTCTCTCTCTCTCGCTCTCCCTCTCTTTCTGTATATATATTCATGAAACGCGAAGGGAGTAGTAGTCTCTCTCTCTCGCTGAAAGAGAGAGGAGGAGAGAGAGGAGCTGGCTGCTGGCAAGGCACGAAAATTACTCGCTAATTCTCTAACAAGTTTCCACCCGCTCGCTCGCTCGCTTGCTAGCTAGCTCCGCGCGCGCGCGCTCGCGTAATGCTCTGCCATCAGCGTGTGTCTTTGCGCGAACTTGCAAGGTCACGTCTCTCTTTGGCCCTCCGGCAGCGTTGGCGCACACGCCTATGCGTTACACGTGTAGAGAGTTATAATGCACGTAGTCGAGTTGGAGTAAATTTAAATTACTCTAATACACGGGAGAGAGAGAGAAGGAGAGATGGCTTCGAAGTCTCTCTTTCGCTCTAGCTGACGGGGATATGAGCGCGTTGGATTTTTGCGAGAGCGCCAGGATATGCGTGCGCGTCAATTACGCGATTAAGTCGACGACGTTTTGTTGGAAGTATATATACTGGAGGATCGAGCTCTCTCTCGTTCTCTTGACTGGGGAAGTGTAGAGCGTGATGAGCATGGTATTAAGGTTTTATGGAGTTACTTTGTAGGAAAAGCTTGGTAATGGAGAAAGAGAGAGAGAGAGGTAGAGACTATGCGTGATTTAAAACAGGATGCGGGATGTTAAGAGTCGGTTCGTTATTGTTATTATATACGCCGGTGTTGATGATGACTATATTGTAGTCTTTCAGTAATGTAGTTCGATTGAAAAGAACCAAAAAAAGAAGAACTGGCAACCTGTTTTCTATATTTAGATCAACTACAACCTTCATAATGGAACTCTCGACTCTTTCAATCCCGTGTAGATCACAAATTCTAATCTAGACAGTTAGCAACTCGCCGGGAAATCTAATTCCGAGCAGCGTAACGGAGAAAGAGAGACACAGAAGCAAAGGGGCCAAAGGCGGCTGGCTGGTAGCACTCGTTGCATAAAGGACCCGAGAGAGGGACTAGGCAAGCGTAACTTGTCGCGTTTATGTCTCAGCCAGTTGCGGCACAACTAACTCTATATATACATATATATCGAGAACTAGCGACGCCGACGACGCCCTCTATACATACGTAAGCGGATCGACGTGCGCACGGACATTCCAGGAGCTTCCGCCGGGATCTTGCGACTCCAAGAGCTGTTTCGTAATAAGAAGACAAAGGGGCGACGGAGACACTTTGACGAGAAAGTCGAAGGAAGAGAGAGAGAGAGAGAGGGAGAGAGAGAGGTATTAAGGGAAGTACATTGATAGGTCTTTCGGATGGCTACCGGACAATTACCGGACAGTTGGATAATGGTGGATATCGAGGACTGTTCTGGAGAATACTCGCTTTTGGAGAGAAAGAAGGGGGGATAAGGAGAGGATCGATCAAGGCTCGTTTGTCTTCTTTGTCTCTTCGATGGTTCCAAGAATGTGCTATTATGAAGGCGAATCGAAGTTACAAATAAAGTTATTGTACCGGAACGTTGCAAGGATAAACTGACAGGATTGTCAAGGCAAATGATAAAGTTACGTAAATAGGTTTAATGTAAACACGATATTGGATTAGGTACGAATTGTCGAATTCTATTACAAATCCTCTACACAAATCCAATCTTTACATTCTTACATCTACCCAACAATAAATTCACCCTTCCACTTCTTACCCAAAAACAATGCACAACATCCTCCTCTCTCTCTCAAATTCTCCATTAGTTAATTTAAAACTTTCACAGCAGCAGCAGCAATACGAATTCCGTCGCGTGAAACGGGAGCGAAAACTCACGCAGAGAGCTTCCGTTCGAACGCGACTTTGACGCGAGAGTGAGAGAGAGAGCATCGAACTTGTCGAGGTAATATACCGCGCGCGCTGCTGGCTCGTCTTCCGCAAACCTTTGAGAATCTCGTCGATCCCGCAAGAGAGAGAGAGAGAGAGAGAGAGAGGAGAGCGGAACGAATCCTGCCGGGGCGAGAAGAGATTAATGGAGGTGGCGAAAAGCTCTGTTCGCGCTAGATGACAGGAAGAGGAAAGGTGGGAGAAGCTCTGTGAGTCGATGTTAACGCTGTGCTTTCGAGTGTATGTTTTTGGGATTTCAGAGATGAAAATGGATTTATGGTTAAGGAATTTTCCTATTCATATATTAAATTCAACTAGAAATTTCAGGTAGGCTTAATTGTACCATCCTGAAAAATTAAGATTTGAAGCATAGAATTTACCCAAAATTGAAGTCCAATACTTCGTAAACGATCCTAAAATATCATATGAAATGGTAGCAAGTGATTAAGAAAGAGAGTTTTTATTTATCGTTAATTTTTTTTCTAAAGCGCATTATACAGTTAATAAAAGAGATCATAAATGCGTAAACTGTACTCTAGCGTAAATACAGCCGATTAAAGGTTTAAGAGCCTTTACAGAGCGAGAGATCGGGATTACGTCAAATCCATTTCCCAATCATTTCCACCACTCTCGTATAATAAACGGTATTTAGGATTACGGTTCATGGAAATGTTCATCAAGATTATTAACGTAACAAAGTATCCATTGTTTACTGCGCGCGCGCGCGCTACCGATAACCACCAGCGCCTCACCACTGAATGGGCCCATAAATTAAACAATTTCGTCAATGCTACCCCCGCATAATAGCGTACCGCACAAGCTGACAAAAAGAAAAAAAAAACAACCCGATAATTTTGCAACCACCTAATCCCACTAAATAATCCGACCTGCTTAGCCAGATACACATACACATACACATACGAGCTGCATATATACGCGAGAGGTTAATTTGTAACGCGGCGCATTGAATTCGCATCGTCGAGCGAATTAATTTAACGAAAACGCCAGCAGCAGCAGCACCACTACTAATACGTGAATTTAGGTCATAAACAGCTACGCTGCTGTTCGCCCAACTATTACGATTAAATTCGACAGGGAAAACAATAATGCTCTCGCGATATACTTCGCGTTACGTACAAAATAGGCCATCTCTCGTACCCTCGCTCGACAATTATGGCGATTAAAGCCATTAAAACCTTCCCTTCTCTTTCTCTCTCTCTCTCTCACCCTCTCCTGTGTAAGATTGCCCGAAAACAAAGGTTCTTCCCACTCTACATCGGGGTGACGACAGATCAGCCAAGACTTGAAGTAACATCTTCTTCTTCTTAGGGTGTACGTGTGTATATAGGCGCAAATTGACAACGACTTGTTTGTATACTGCTAAAGGAAGCTTTTAATTATTAAAATGCTTTGTCGAGCGCCTCGCGAAATACAAGTTTAATATGAAAGATAAAGGGCACTTAGCGTAGTAAGAGATTGCTTATTGGAACGATTTTACATCCCTCTTTTCCCCCGCTACCTCGAAGAGCGGTAAGATGCCTCAGGATCAAAGAAAAGAACGAGAGAGTGAGAGAGAGTATAAGGGATCACAACGATTTTTGCGATTGGGAGTTGTAAGTGCGCGTACTACACCGGTATGCCATATAGTGCACACGCTGCTGCTGCTGCTCTGTCGCACATGATATCGAGTGCTTCCAGAAATATGCCTCCTCTCCCTCTTCTCTCCTCCTCCTCCTCCTTTTTGTTCTGCTCGCTGCTCGGAGGTTTTCTCGTTCCCCGTTGTATTTTTCATTCGCCGCGTGCGCTCGCCTCTCTCCCTTTGTCGGTCCTTCATCTACTTTCATATATATATATATAACTGAACTGAGAGTAGAGAAGATATTCGCGCTCAATACTTTGAATTTTGTATTCTGTTTATTCATCTCGATTCGTCAGTTGAATTCTGCATATGGAACGTTTGATAAAATAGAATGTGTATCGATGTCAAACATACGTTTATACAAACGAATACAAGATATAGTGATAGATAATGACTTGTTAATAAATTTCAATATATATAAAGATCGCATTGGAAATGCTTATATACACGTGTCGCTAATTGTCATTCGATAGCTTCGACAAACATTCTACACTCCAACAAATTGGCAAAAAACATTCCGATCTCGAATTTCCGTCTCATTAAAAAGGCACGTCATCGTAGCCGCCACCGCATCATTATAATTCGATAAAAATCCACCCATGTCTCTCTCTCTCTCTTGTCTCCTGCCATTCCGCATCTCTACCACTCGCGCTTGCGCGCACGTGTGCGCATCTCGGGTTTCATCGATAAGTGTCTCCCTCTTCTTCTCCATTATTTTTTCCATCCTCCCTCCTCTGCTCCAACACACATATATACTTCACGTAACCTGCTATCGTGTAATCGCAAGCTTCTCTCTTTCTCTCCCTCAGCGTGTTGTAATATATCCTGACTTGGTATCCTGACGCGACCAACGTACTCGCGGAGAGATGATGAACAAGAGAGAGAGTGAGAGAAAAAAGTTTCGTCGATAATGTTCTCTGTCGCCGTGCGCGGAAAATATTTAGGCTGCTGACGCGTTAATTTTTTTTTTCTTTTCCTATACCGCGCACACGCGGCCGCAAACGCAGGCGCGCAAAACTCGAGAGTGAAGCGTACTGGAGAGGTTGATGAAAACCGGTGGGGAGTAAAGAGAGAGAGAGGAGGGAGGAAAAGTTTTAATCTCGCCGATCGAACTTTGTGTTTGTTTCGGAAATGCGCTCGCACGCGCGGGCTTTTTTTTTTTTAATTACTTTGCCGCGCGGCGCGCCGCCGCTGTATACTGCGGTGGGATATTAATAAAGTTTTGGAAAAAAATTTTAATTGGAGCGTGGTTTGGGTTGATAATACGATTAATGTGCTTGTATATTAACTGAGTTATTGCGCTTATGTGTAGGTTTTTGACTTCCTGCAATATTATTCATTATTGTAAAATGATTTTGTTGAATTTTAACGTATTTTTCATAAACTTAAAACATGGATATTTTCATTAAAATTAATTAAACTATAATTAGTATTATACTAAGTTCTGCGTCAAAGGACTAATTATTTGTTTTACTACAACAAGTCCTGTATATGGGTTGTATAACAAAAAAAAGCGTGCAACTACATATAACAGTTACTTTATTCGCTAACTCAAATAACTAACAGAAATTTTCCGAACAATATTTCGGTATACAATTTTAAAAAGCCCCAGCACTAAACCATCAAGTCCAGTGGCAGTAAGCAGCAGCAGCATACAGTACCGCTTTAAAATACCGCTTACGCAATCTTATTTTCGCGAAGGCTGAACGTTAGCTCGCTCTCGCCATATTATACTATACCATACATATATATATATATATATATACACGCACTAACACACACACACACACACACACGTGTGGCACTGCACCGCGTATATATATATGTATATCTGGGTCGAAGCGTGCATTTGACCGCGTGTGCGCGTGCGACCGAAAGAGAGAGACAGCGAAAAGCAGAAAAGAATAACGACGCGGCAGGAGAGAGAGAGAAAAAGAGAGAAATGAAAAAGGGCGACGTAGTGCGAGAAATTTATTATGCGGAGGGAGTTGTGAGTTTTCTCTCCCGCTCTCGCGCGCGGATTCACTGAAATTTGACGTGACTGCTAACGTAAAAATGATTATATATATACGCACGGGGAATATGCCCGTGAGTGTACCGAAGGGGAAGTATGATAAACATAAGTGAGAGAGCTTTTTTTTTTTGAGGTGAAATGCGATTTTCCTGGTTGGCAGTTTTGGGTTCGTTATATACGGGTCGTGTGGATTATATTTACGTATATAGTGGCACATAAAATAAATAATGCTCTTTTATAGTTAACATTTTTCTCATTTAAATTCTACTTTATAAAAAGCGATAAAAAGGAAAATTTAAAATATAATTTCACATAAAAATTCAATTTTTTTAATATGTATCGCGTAGTCTTTTTGTAATCTTTATTGTTAAAAATATTCCTCGAATTATTCAATCGCTTTATCATAATTATCATCAAATTCAATTATGCATCATCTTTGCTACTTATACAACAACAACAACACCAAGGATTTATCAAAAAATTATTACATTACCACCTATAACATCATTTACACACCGCGTGTTTTATTTCTTTCGAAGCAAATTCACAGAAAATACTTCAACAAAAAAAATATAAAGTACGACTTCACGCAGCACACCTGCATAAAAGAAATCATCCAGAAATACAAAAAAGATCATGTAGACCACGCACTCTCCGCACATCAGATCAGCCAAACCCAAAGCCACCAATATAATCGAACAGCTCTCCCGAAGTCTTGCAAAAGCCTCGAAAACATTCACACCGCTATCTCCATCTCACTCTCTCTCCTTGTACACACGAAGGCACGCGGTGTCGGCCACAACGTTGTTGGCGCTGCAGCAGCAGCGACAGCGCGTGGCCGGCGTGCGCTGCTCTCTCTCTCTCTCTTGCGGAGCTAGCGGCGCGGCGGGTGCATTGGCCGGCCATGAGTTAGATCGCTTTAACAGCTGCCTGTAAACAGCCTCGTAACTTTTCTCCGTCTCTGTCTGCGGCGCTCGCACGCTCACGCGCTTATATACCCGTTCTTCATCCGTCTGTTTTTCTCTCTCTCTCTCGCGACGACGACGACGCGAGCATTGATTAACATTTTTGGGTAATTTTGTGGTATGTCTATATGTATATGTGTGTGTATATATATATGTGTAAGGTGTTCGAATTGTTTCGAAGGTTTTTTGAGGTAACCGCTGAGATTGTTAATTTAATAGAAGATGGTGTTAGAGGTAATTGTATGAATGTAAAGTTATGCACAAAGGTTGCTTTGTAGAGGCACATTGTATACATATATTTGTATGAACTTATTTCTGCAATAACGAATGAGTTAAAAAATGAAACTCATACATATAGTTAAAAGTAAACATGGTCCCGTTCGTTCTTATATATTGAGTAAATTAGACGATTTGTATATTCTACAGAAACATTACAAAGGTATCGCACTTTTCATTAAAATACCAATCACAGAATTGGCATTAAGATAAATAAAGACGTATAAACACTTACGTCACATATACTCTGCTATTTCTATCTTCTCGTCAATTCAATCAATATACTTTATATATATAGATATACCTATCGTCCATAATTAAACAAACATACCGCGCTCTCGCGCACCGTTGTAATATCTTATTTACATCGCAAACCCATGACTTTCACACACACACAGACAGATATATTTTTCTCTCTGCGTCTTTCTATATACTTCGCTTGCTTCGTTCTCCCCATATGGTCACGTTCCACATTCGGTCAAGCTCGCTCCGCCGCAGAGAGCCGTCATATCTCAATCCTCCTTTCTCATTACGCACCTATCCTCCTCCCTCTCCCTCTCTCTATCTATCACACACTACTACTACTACTACTACTACCACGAGAGACCTACGTCTATAACCTTCGAGCATACAATGCGTCGATTCATCAGTCCTTCGGTACCCTTCGACTTTGCCTCTCTCTCCCTCCCTCCCTCTCTTAACTATACATGTATATATGTATGGGTAAGAGAACGTTAAAAATAAATACGGCCCTTCGTCATTAATCGCCTCTCACCATGTATGTATGTGTATATGTACGCAGAGCGCGTTCCCGCTCCTTGACTTCGTTTTTCCCCTCCGCTCGTTCGCTCGCTTGCTACGCGCACGTGTGTTTTTGCTCGATTTTCTCGCGAGCTCCTTTGTTCGCGCGGACGTAGACGACGACAACGACGACGACGAGTCCTACGTGTGTATATATCCTCGAGTCTCGGATTTATAACCCGTGCGCGCGCGTGAGGTATAAACGAGCGACGACTCGCTGTGTGAAAATGTTCATTCTAATGCGCGTGAGCTTTTTACCTCGTACTGAAAGCGAGAGAGGGAGAGAGAGTAGGCGAATGGTCTTGATAAAAAAGGCCGGTGTATGCGTGGATGTCCAAGTATGAGAGGTGGGTTATAACGAGAAGTCGTTCCTATAACGAGAGATATTGTTAACGCCGTGTATAAGGTTTTGATCAGAGGTATAGGGAGGATGAATTAAGGTGTGCGGTTACCGAATTCATCAATGTTCAATGATTATTTACATAACATTATGATTACATTTTTTTATGTTATTCACAGTTTTGAATTTAAACCTTATTGTCATCTGCAGCTAATACAGGTCATATCACAATTATACATATATCAAATTCAATCCAAACATATAACCGCATTAAATTGAAAAAAAACATATCTGCCGACACCAACGACATCCTATATAGTTTTAAATTATCATATCCCGACTTTATTGCTTTGCCGTGTGCCGAGTCAGTCAGTCAGTCAGTCCTATACCTATTTTTTTTTTCACTTTAGTGGTATATCCTTCATTGTCATACTTTTCCTCGACTCATACTATACACACCGCGATAACTTTAAACGGTCTATGTAAATCATTCGCTTTTACGCACGGCTGAAATAAATAAATCACCAGAGTTCCATTCGTATAACAGCAACGCGCGCCACCGCCACCGCCGCCGCTGCCACCATGTACGCGGTCATCGACATCGTTTCCAGAGCGCGCGGAATATCGATTTTTCTTTATACCAACCTCCTTATAACCACCCCTTCCCCCTCGTCACCCATCCTTATACAAAAACTGCCAAGAAAATTGCTATATTTTCTGCGCCAACCTCGCGTCGTCGTCTCGTATAGTAATCCGATACATCTCGCCGCCTCTTTTCCAGCCTCTCTCGGCTGCTCCCGCGTATAATTATCACCTTCTTCTCGGGTCCCCCTATCTATATATGTATGCCTATACATACGAAAAAGGACAAACTTCTCTCCTTCTCCGCTCCGGTACTACACCGCGGCGCGCTTATCCTCCTATATACCTCTCTCTCTCTCTCTCTCTCTCAGCGCGTCTTCATACGCGCGGCTGCACTTTACGCGCCCATTGTCCGCGATGGTTTATAAAGCGGCTATATAGACGCTACCGCCGCGCGCGCGGCTGGGAAAATCGCTCAGCTGTGAGAACGGCGTTCGCTCTTTTTTTCCTCTCTATATACTCTATATAACGCTGCTTCGTTGCTTGCTGTTGTTGTTGTTGTTGTTGTTGCAAAATGCGCGCGACCTGGTGTAATAAGGCGCGGAGTGTGACTTACATGATAATGAAGGCGCAAGCGCACGCGCACACGCCAGCACTAATGAATGCGTCGTGCGCGCGAGCTAGCGAGCGAGCGATTGTTTTACAATTATGGCCAGAGAGAGAGAGAGAGAGGATAAGATAGGTGTTGTTGCCGTTGCGTTGCGTTGGTTGGTTAAAGTTAGGAGAGTGTGTATGTATATGTACTGCGATGTGGTTAATTTAATAATGGTATGGTGTATATAGTGGTGGGGAGAAAGGATTCTTGCGAAACGTGCTATGAGGTTGGAAAGAGTTTTGTATATATGCGGAGGTGCCAAAGGGGGCTTGTCGTGTGCGCGGTTCGGGAGAGTTTTTATATCGATGGGTTAACAGTTTATTTAACTTTCCAAGGTAAGCTTGCCTTTAGGAGAATAAGTGGGTTTCTGTAAAGGTTTACGTGAATTTTTGTAATCTTATATAGGATAAAACGTGCGCGATTTATCGAACTTGGTAATTGCTAATAGAATGATTTATTTATATATATTTTTAAACATTTCGTTGTTGTAAGTTTAAATTACTTATGATCCTTAACATTGCGACTATTGTACATTATATATAATCCGAAGGTTCACATATAATTTTTGTAAAAAAAATCGCCGATGGAATAATAGCTATTTACCCGCAGCAGTAGTAGAGAAAAAAAAAGAACGTTTCGCTGCACTTTTCTCTCTCTCTACACAGTCTAGTGCTCGCAGGAAATTTTTATCTGCGCAAGAAACTCCTTATTTTACATACTTTGAAAAAGTATAAGGAAACCTTTCGCGGCGCGCACGCGCGAGCACAATATGTGCGCGCAATTATCCTCTGTAACCAACAGTTCAGAACTCCTGGCGGTCGTATTTAAAACGAGAAAAAAAAGAAAAAAAAAGAAAAGAGAGAAGGAAGCAAAAGTAAACTAGTAAGTAACGGAAAGTCTAACAATCCAGTGAATGAACGTGAGTGGTGGGGGAGTAAGGTTCTCTGAACGATATTAACCATAACCTATCTCTCGGACCGTTGAGGAAAACTGCGGGGAAAATCGCTGCCAAGTTAAACTTTTGCTCTCTCTCTCGCGCGCGTGGAGAGTCAAAAAGCAGGATATCGCGCATTACTATGAAAGTGGCCGGTCGCTGCTGAAAACTTTTCAGCGCAATGGTCTAAAAGAGGGAGAGGGGAAAAAGCTTTTTATCGGTATAGTTTTCTATACGGTATAGGAGGTTAAGTAATCGATTATAAACAGGATGCGACGACGCGATTTACACGTGGGACACGGTATTTATTTTATCGTTAAAATGAAATTTACATTTTTTCATGTATTCTATATCATGCAGGAAATGAAAAATTAAAAATAAAATAAATATTATATAGCACTAAGTTTTGCAACGCTATACACTCATAAACGCCAATCCTCCAAAAATGATCAAAAAGAGAAATTGCGAATAGAAAAGCGAGAGAGAGAGAGAGAGAGAGAGACAGAACCGTAAAACATGAACGCTCGAAAGAAGAGCGAGAAAGAGAAACCGAAGAAGAGGCATGCACACGCGCGCGCGCGCTTGCATTTCACATTTAACCGGACGCGACTGACTGACTGACTGACGTCGCCTCTAAATGTCTGAATTTACGTAATTGCATGTTTCAGCGCGCGTTATATATGCATTCGCCGCCGTCGCGCTCAACGGGATATTATTATTATTTTTTTTTTCGACCGCCCCGCCTTTTTTTTAATGGATTTTTTTGTAATGGGGCTGTTTTTCATCGCGGTTTACCGCGGGAAAATTTGCATTTTTTTCGTGAGTTGCTTGCTGCCTCACTCTCTCTCTCTCTCTATCCTTCTCGGCTGTGTGCACGCTATTAATTCGTCGGAACATAATTATAAAGCGTTTTCGCGGAAAAATAATTACGGCTTCGGGGATTTACGAAAAATTAATATACACACACAGAGAGCAGCTGCAGCGGTGCAGCGATAAAGTTTTAAAACACGATTTTCCTTCGCGTGAGTATATGTGTGTGTGTGCTGCTCGGGGGATGAAATATGGATTGGAGTTATTAAATGTAAATCACTGCGGTAATTACGGACAATGACGTGCGCCGGGACGCGCAGTATACGGTAATATTCAATCATTAAACTGAGTTGATACGATTTATTTATTAGTTGACGGACGTAATTGTCGAGCTGTGCCCCTCGTGGATGATGATTTATATACATTTTTTTTTTCTTCTTCTATTTCATATCTATCTTTAGTTTAATTGTACTACAAGGTATATAATTGTAATTACATTTTCGCATATATAAACTACCAACAAATTCTACACCAAATATACTACAACACCGTTAAATTACAAAAGTGTCCAATTACACTAACCTCTTGTTTGATTATACGAAACACCCGCACATGCATGCTGCATGCATCCACCCACACAGCCAACATCAATTTACCATTTCGGTAAACAATACACATATCATTCCCGACATTCGAGTTCTATATACATCTACCCCGCGCGCGTAACCAAATATTTCGCCGAGGCGTAGAATTAAATTAATTACCCTCCCCCAAAGAATGAAATATTTAACCCCATGCCTGCGGAAACTAGAACACGCGCGGCCATATTGTATATACAACAGGGCAGAGCTGCTGAAAGTTTCACAGGGCGCGACGTCGTTGTCGTTTTGTGACAAAGCGCGCGCGTTATTCAAATACCCCTGGTTGCGTTGTTGTTGCGCTTAGCCGGGCGCGTTCCTCTAATCGTAATAAAGTCGCTGGTAGGTAGCTGCTGTTTACGGTATATATACGGACAATGCGACCGCCGGAATCAATTAGACGGTTGAAAGGGGGAAACGATGTGCCCAGCGGTACTGCGCAAATGTTGTTATATATGTATAAAGAGATGGTAACATTTATATCGTTCGAATGTGTTTTGTTTATTATTACTATATATAATTCGTAATTTTTTCTCTATTCCAATGTTTACAACTGTCATAATTGTTTTCATATGATGTACACTTCATCATCACTACCTCACCTCTCATCACAGTCAAAACGATGGACAACCGGTAGTAAGTAGTCTCGTGTTCAACTCAACTCACCTCACCTCGAGTCAGAGTTCGTCGCGATAAATCACGTGGCTTTTACGAGCACTCGTTAACTTTTGGCCACGATGTACGGTGCGCTCTGTCTCTCGAGGAGTCGATTTAATTAGCGCGTATGCGTGAATGCACGGACGCGCGCGCAGCGATTGTTTTTACGGGTTTTTAAATAGAGTCCGAGGATAATATAAGGAGGACCGCAGGTTGGTGTTCGGGCCAAGAGGGCCTGCTGTGGTCTTCTTTTGTTTTGAATATTAATTACACGGTGATTTATAGAGGGGCAGGATATAACTCGTCGGGCAATTATTTTCATTGTGTTTTGCTCGCTATGCGGTTGGAGAGAAGCGCCCGTGGGCCGCTTTTAAATACCAATTCAGAGGGGGAAAAGATTCGGGCCTCTCGAAATTTGCGTGGTCGTAGGATGATTTACTCGTGTGTAGAATGCAAATTTCGTGACTATATGGTTTATAGATTTTTAAATTATAGACAAATTGAGATGTTAAAAAATTCACTAACCTAACTTAGGACGCAGACATCC